>JAFVLL020020488.1:0-22799 GCA_021397915.2 Tor tambroides | reverse complement strand
ATTTTAACAAACAATTTAAACGCTAAAATAAGGTAAAAAAATAAATTATGTAAGCATGGATTATTTCGATTCTTTTTTGGATCACACTGATCGAACTTTTAATGGCTCAAACGTTGTGTTGATTTAGAATAATAAAATCAATATTTAAGGTATTAAGATAAGGTATTTTTGTTAGGCTAAGTAGTGTAGACTGATAGCACATGATATGATTTTATATTTTAAATCGTTAAAACAGATCGACCCATAAAAATGTAAAAATAAATACATATAGCCTCACATTTCCTAAAACAACAGACATGCAACGTTTCTGTTAAAGATTCTGGAAAAAGACGCGTACAGCACATCTCAATTTAGGCTGCAAGTCAAACTGTTAAACTAGGTTAACATACACTGGTTACTTGCGTCTGCTCTAACTTGTGCTACTGTTATGCAGCAGTTGGACTACAACGGGGATTGACACGTGAAAAAAATATTTGTCAGACTTTCAGTTATTAAAACGAACACGCATAAAATACACCACCTTCCCCAGTGTTGGCGAATTAGGAATTTTGTCGTATACTTCCTCACTCTTTCTGCCCCCATGTGGCCCTCACCGGACGCTCACGTGTGCCATGAAGTTCTCAGGAGCCCAAGAGGACACGAGAGAGCTGAGAAAAATACCAGTATGTATAATATAGGACAGCACATTATTTGTAATGTGTAAAAGAATCTTTAAACATCGAAACTAAAGTAAGTCGTATTAGCCTATATTTTTCAAACACGGAAACCTATTTAATGTTGTCCCTGTCACTATCCTAAAACGTCTTATATTTTTCAAATATGAAAACGTATTTAATATTCTCTCAGTCTCAGCCTTATTTAACAAAATTACGTAACACAAATACGCAAATAGATATCCTGAAGTAAACATTTTGAACTTCATTTGAAAAGTTCTTAGTAAACTGCATTTCACTGTTCAGAAGTAAGAGTCACATTAGAAAGAGGTCCTCGTATGCAGGTGGAGAGGAGGCGCTGTCTGCTGTACTCGCTTTCCCCTCTTCTTCCTCTGAGACACTGCGATTCCTGCAACGAAAGCAGCAGATGTTAATCCACTTTGGTCAGCCTCAAATAATTACGTAAAGGTACCTGGCTGATTTACTTTGTTACCTGATTGTTAAGTTTAATGAGTTAGTCTACATGAGAAATTTGGGCAGACCGGTTAGTGCTGAAACACATTTTGCTTTGTTTACGTCTGTAACTGTTTGTCGAGTCTCAAACTTTGATATAACTCTCATATTTGTCTGCTTCAAATTAAAGCAATTTAGAAACCTGCAATATATTCCAAGGAAGAGTCGTACCGCCAAAAAAAAAAAAAAACCACGGACATTTTAAATGTTGTGCATAAATTTATAGTAGGTATTAAATTTACTTGTTTAAAATACGTCATCTCCATAAAAATAACCCACTCCCAGTCATTGATTAACCTCCCACATCGAGAAACATCGTATAAATCTTTTTATAGAGCATGCGAAGTTATACAATCTTACCTCAAAACAGGTTGATGAATTTAGATCTTTTTATTTTTACACAGTATGATCCTCCACTGTTACCTCAGGCGGGCGGTGCTCATGTGATTTCAGATCATTTATAATTAGCTAAACTCATAGAGTTACAACACTCCCTGGTCTGCTCTATGAACTTTTAAATCTAAATTAAAAAATTGGCTTGAACAATACTGAGTTACATTTGAATTATTACAATGAACGATTCAATAATACTTTAAGACAGGTTTATGCACTGCACATACGATTTCCTTGAGGTTTATGCCTATTTAAAAATAGATGTTACAGCTCAAAACTGATGTAAATGATCAGTTAAAATAATTGTGTTCCCTTAAGTCTTTCAAGTTGTTTTCTTTGCAATATTATCTTTAATAAACCATTTATGCAGCTTAAAACCAAGTGATCAGTAATTTTTTATCAGCTCAGGCTGATATTAATGCAGTTTCTAGACTCCATGCTCCTGATCCTGTTATATTGGTATCTAAATGAATCTAATGCCCACTGTCATCAGTATTCATAATCATTACCTGTTTTCCCTTTGCTCCGCTGTAGCGTTGTCGTGTTCACCCGAAATAAAACCAGGGTTTTCCAGTGGATACACGTTGTAATACTGTGTCGGTGTGTTCACTGTGATTGCTAATGGCTGGTGACTTGAATGCAAACCATTAACAGGACCCAGACTTTGATCTGGTACTATGGAGGTGTACGGTGGTGGGATGTACTGGACCACCGTGGCCCTGTGGAAGCTAATGGTTGAGTCTAATGAATATGAACGATGGTCCTGAAAGGGGCGGCAGAGGGTCCGTTTCAGGTGTTCTTTCTCTATCATTTTGCTTGCAGCTCAGGCAGAACAGCATTCGGAACTTGCAGATGCTTATCAGCACGAATGTACCTCCTACTGACAGCAGAATAGGCCCAAGAAGCTGTGTCTACTTGTAGCTGTGGCTGAAATTGTAATTTGTCCACCCCATAGCCGTGAATGTCATGCCAACCAGGCCCAAGAAGACTCTGGAGAACAGTAGTGTGGCACCAGCTTTGTACCCATCTGACACCTGACTGTCCGAAGAGCTCGGTGCTTGGCTGGGCATCAAAGAGGCAACATTCACAGGGACATCGCTGGGACTGTGGTTGCTGTTTGAGACGGTATTACAAACACCAGCAGGTACTGCATCACTTGGCCCGGCAAGAGGATCTGTCCCTTGATTCCTACTTTCCGTTATGCTCTTATAAAGATCTAGAATGCCGTAATGTCTCATCTGGCCAGAAGCCCAGTGTTTTTGTAAAGTGGCTTAAGGATTTAGACACTCGCCTGAGGAAGGTCCACTCATCTATGCCTGGAGGATCTTTTAAGAACACTCTTCATCTATTTTGGATATTGGCTCAGAAGCTTAGTTAACAGATAACAGATCATTGCTCCTATGCTGTAGTCTTGAACACTGCAGGAAACTGGGAGGTCCAAAGAATAAATCTAAAATTACTTTCTTTTTTTTTAACAAATATTGAAATTTTATATCTAAACATTAACAAGATAACTGCCTTTTCAATAGAATGAATAAATCAGTAAAACTAGGATCTGTAGTGAAAAGTTGCCATACAGTATTAGAAGAATAGTTCACTCAAAAACGAAAATTGTCATAATTTACTCCTCCTTATGTCATTCCGAAGAATGTCTCAACTGTTGTCCATACAATAAAAGTCAGCATTCTTTGATTGAACAAAAAAAACAAAAAAAAACAACAACATTAAGACATTTTTCAAAATCTGTTCTTTGTGTTCCACCGAAGAAAGTAAGTAAATGATCACAGAACTTTCAGTTTTGGTTGTACTATATCCTATTAATGTATCACCAAAATCAAAAGAGCAAAGTCTATAGGAAGAGAGAATTTTTTTATACATGAAATATGAAAGTTTCATCATCATTTTTGCACACAACTTAAGCCTTTTCAAGCACAAGGGAACCATGTGGTAAAACTGAACTGAAATAGAATTTCCCTAAATAAGCCAAGAGAGAGAGAGAGAGAGAGAGAGAGAGAGAGAGAGAGAGAAACAGGGAGATAAAAAAAAAACTTTGTTTCCGACAATATCAAAACAATTCTGCATCACTTTAACTTTTCAAAGCCCTCTCTGGAGTCCAAATGGATTTGTTTAGTAAAACAATGTTTCACCCTGAGCACTGCATAACCTAGCAAATTTCAACTAGAATCCAGTTCACCAAAAACACAAACTGTCACTTAACTTTGATGACACACTTGTCTTCTGTGGTACTAAGGTTTATGTTTCCACTATTGGGAAATTACATTGGATTTATATATATACAGTAGTCAACATTTGAAGTGGATCAAAACCTTTCATCAAAGTTTTCCTAGAACCAAAACAATACCCACTCTTGTCTTAGGACAACTTTGATGAACTTTTTTGATGTATATATGATATATATGATATTTGAGATATATATATATATATAAACAAACAATTCTATATCTACACCTGGCAATCTTATGGATGCATTTGTTTAATTGTAGTGGTGCTTCCTCCTCTGTCAATGTTTTTCACAGTCTATTGTTTACCTGTTGTTGTGGAGTGGTATATGGAACTTGCAGGTGAATTTTGCCCAGAATCATTTTGTAAACTGGGACTGGACACTGGAGACAATAGTCTGATTTAAATCACAGGAGATGGTGAAAAAAATGTGATAGTATCGTGCTAAATTCCTCTAACTCTTCATGAAAGTCAAGTGGTATGTCAGAACCTTCCCGTGCAAAAGACTTTGTTTTAATTCTTTTCCCAAAGCTCGAGGAGACACCTGAGAGACATTTAGGAAGAGAATAGATTCCAGCTCAAGAATGTCTAAAATCGGTCCAGATTTTGGGCCTGACACACTCTTTCAATTAAGCCAAGTCCAAATATTTATGAGGAGAACATTTCCTCTTTCTCTCTCTCTTTGTGATCATGGTGTGCAGTATGCATGTGAATAACAAATGTGTGTGCTGGTATGTGTGTGTGCAGGATGGGTCTGCTTAAATATCTGCTGAAATATGGTCAGCGTGAAAGCTTTGGACAACCTACCAGTAAGTCTTTTTTTGAATCACCCTCTATTGATTCTCTCTAACCGCTAGTCAGTTGAATTGGATGGAATGACAAAAGTAGAGAATTTCTTCATATGACCCTGCACTGGATTAATTATTAGTAGGGACTACATTGTCTCAGTATTGTACAAACATTAACAAACCATGGTAACTTATTGCTTCATTCGACTGTAAATGATTAGCCACCAAATTACATCTTTTAATATTTGCAATTATGGCTCACTCTTGACTCCTCTCTTGTCATAATTTACCTCATCTCCCCTCTTCCTTCCAGTGGTTCATATGCAGCACAATATCCTGACTGCACACTATTGCATGAGTATCCACGTCCTCCAATGGGAAAAGCCCGCCTGCAATCACAAAAGCGGCCTTAATAGGTTTCCACTGCACACTCTCTCTCTATTCCTCTGTTTCCCACTCACTCTGACCACCCCCTTCATTTCAATGAGGCAGCACGTTGCTGCATGACATAGTCACGTACATCATCCATAACCAATCAGCTGAGAGCTACTGCACCCATCTGTTTTCACCAGCCATATTTTGTTCTGCCCTTCTCCACAGGTTCATTCATTAATTCGTTCATTCAAAAATCAATACTGAATAAAAAAACATTTCACTATCAACCTTTTTTTTTTTTTTTTTTAAGTACATACAATACCATTGAAAGTTACTACACCTGTTTTCTATTTTAATTATAACATTTAATTTAATCCTGCGATGACAAACCTGAATTTTCAGCACATTTCGCCTTCAAAATCATTCTGACATTGTGATTTGGTTTGCAAGATACATTTCTTGTCAACAGCTGTGCTGCTTAATATTTTTGTGGAAACCATGATACATTTTTATTTTAAATAATTTTTTATTATTTTTTTAGATAAATAGAAAGTTGAAAAGAACAGCATTTATTAGAAATTTTCTGTAACATTAATGTCTTTACTATTTGCTGAATAAAAGTATTCATTTATTAAATATTATATATATATATATATATATATATATATATATAAAAAACTGGTGAAAACAAATGTCCTTAGAATGTCTTACAAACCCCAAAGTTTCAGATTAAAATAAGCTGACCTCAAACCTTATGTACACATTAACATTATGAAATAATTTTACAATTTTACCTAAATGTATTATTTTATCTGCCAGCATAAAAAAGTTAATTACAATGCAATACTAAAACACTCATGAAGTAAGATGAACACTGCAACAATATTACAGTAATATTAACCCTGAAGTCCTCTGAAGTGATTTTCACTACAGTTAAGAACTGAGATGCAAAGTGGCAGCAGTTGCATTTGTATGAAACAAGAGTTTCAGTTACAATCTGACATACAGAGTTGCCATGAAAAACATTGAATATTAGGAAAGATCAACCCGCCGAATGCTGCTATTGACCAAATGAAAGTATCAAGTATCCCAGAGCATCATGCAATAACTCACACTGACAGCTGCACAAATGGCCATATTGGGTTGTGATTAGTTATGATTATCTGCAATACAGGACACAAAGCCTTGACATTTTTGGTGTGATCTGGTGCATATTACCTCATCTTTGGCTGGGAGATAGTATAGACACTGTGGGGGCTGCTCCATGGGAGTTAAGATGTCGCCATCCTCCATCATGGCCCCCGACCTTGTGACAAATTGCCCATGACGTGGCTCTGCTCGCCAGGCACGGAAGCCTGTTCTCTCTCGCATCTCCCATTCCCTTCAACCTGTCTTCCTCTTGTCCTCCCATTGTTCCATCCTTCCACTGCTTTGAGCTCTCATGTACCGTTTTTCTTTGGCTCAGTATGGAGGAACAGTTTTACATGCCTGTTCACCAATCTGCTTTCAAACCAGAGTGCAGAGAGGCATAGACAGGGTAGGACGGAGAGAGAGACACAAATGCTGCTGAGTAACTGAAGGGAACCAATCACAATAATCAAAGTAAAAATCCAGGCAGTAGATGAACTATTGTATCTGCCAGCCTGTAAACAGAAGCAGTGAAATTGTGTCTCCAAACACTCTGCTTTGTGACATGATTCTGGCCATTTTATTAGCCTTTCAAATTGTGAGCACTACTTCAAACATCCTAACAAGTCTATTGTCTGTACGCTTTATTGATGAAGACATTAAAAAAAATTACCTTATACAGGATGAGACATCTGTGTCGATCGATCTATCAACCAATCCATCCATCCATCCCACACTAGCTTGGAAAAGTTAAAGAATGGAACATCAGTCTCAAACAAACTGTTTATGTATTCTAAAGATTTGATACCACTCACCTTGTCAAATTTGTCGAACTTGTCAAATCCAGTTATTTCATCCTCAAAAGCACTCTCTGTATTAATCTGGAATTAGGTTCCAAATGAACTAATAATCCTGAAAGGAAACCAGCCAATCATAATAAATAATACAAGACTGAGAAAGTACTTTCCAATTTTGTGTTCAATAATATGCATCAAACAGCTGCAAACACACACACACACACACAACTCTGTATAGCTACTGTATCTTTGTGAGGACATTCATTGACACAATGCAATCTCTAGCTCCTTACCCTAACCCTACCCATCAGAACTAAGTGCCTCAAACAAACCCTTACCCTAAACCTACCCTTTACCCAATTATAACCTGACCCCTAAATCAAAGTCTTGACCCTCAAACACTTTACAAATTTGTCCTCACTCCGATGGTCTAAAACTCAAACCAGCCCTTACAAAGATAGATGCACGTGCACACACACACACACGTTTAAAGGGTTAGTTCACTCAAAAATGAAAATTCTGTAATTAATTACTCACCCTCATGTCATTCCAAACCCATAAGACCTTCGTTCATCTTTGGAACACAAATTAAGATATTTTTGATGCCATTATCGACGTATGCATGTGATGCTGCTGACTCTGAACACACACATGCGCTGTGCCTTGTTTACAAGCTCTTTACAAGAGGAAAGCAATGTGCATGCGTCGATAATGGCAGAGGACTGTCCCGGGAGAGAAGAAATCTTTGAATAAAGTCGTTATCTTTATTTTCTTTGTGCACAAAAAGTATTCTCGTAGCTTTGTAAAATTACGGTTGAACCACTGATGTCACATGGACCATTTTAATGATGTCCTTCCTACCTTTCTGTGCCTTGACCGTGATAGTACTCTTGCTGTCTATGGGTGAGAAAGCTCTCGGATTTCATCAAAAATATCTTAATTTGTGTTCCGAAAATTGTGTTCCGAAGGTCTTATGGGTTTAGAATGACATGAGGGTGAGTAATTAATGGCAGAATTTTAGGGTGAACTATTGACTAACCAGAAAATGTTGTGCATTTTTACATTAAAAACTTTATTAACCATTTATTAAGAATAAATGGAGCTTTTGTCAGATCTAAACCACTTTTGGTTACAAATCTGTCCCCAAAATGTGGTTTAAATAGGTACACCTACACACTTTTACTTAGCTATTTACATAGAAACAAATCATAAACCTGTATAATTTGAATAATAACGACCACAGACTAACCTTAAAGGGATAGTTCACCCAAAAATGAAAATTCTGTTATTAATTACTCACCCTCATGTTTTTCCAAACCCGTAATACCTTCGTTCATCTTCGGAACAAAAATGAAGATATTTTTGATGAAATGTGAGAGCTCTCTGACCCTCCACAGAAAGCAATGCAACTGTAATGTTTCCAGGTCCAGAAACGTAGTAAGGACATCGGTAAAACAGTCCATGTGACATCAGTGACTCAACTTCAATTTTGCGAAGCGATGAGAATACTTTTTTTGCGCAAAGAAAACAAAAATAACAATTTACTCAGCAATTCTTCTCCCCCGAGTTACGTCTTCCGCCAGTTTGAAGAGTACCCAAGAACGTATTTGACGTAATCAGTGTTGTTTACGTTCGGGGGGAAAGTGCGTGTATGAATGTAATCTGCGTAATCAGCGTTGTTTTTGCTTAGGGGGAAAGCGTGCGCATGCGTTGGGATACTCTCAAAAATGGTGGAAGACGTAACTCGGGGGAAAAGAATTGAGTAAATTATGTTATTTTGTTTTTTTTGCACAAAGAAAACAATTCTCATAGCATTGCAAAACTGAAGTTGAGCCACTGATGTCACATGGACTGTTTTACCGATGTCCTTACTAAGTTTCTGGACCTGGGAACGTTACAGTTGTGTTGCTGTCTATGGAGGGTCAGAGAGCTCTCTGATTTCATCAAAAATATCTTAATTTGTGTTCTGAAGATGAACGAAGGTCTTATGGGTTTGGAACGACATGAGGGTGAGTAATTAATGACATAATTTTCATTTTGGGGTGAACTAACCCTTTAATTCACTCCCATTTTGCTTTTTAGAATACAAAAATCACCACTTTTTCTTCATGGATCAAACTGAGGGCTTTGTCACAGTCTCACAGTCACAGCGGAACAGAAAGACATCTGAGCAACAGAGGATCTAAACATGGCAGATGAAGTGCAGCTTTACTTCACTTTTAGGGACAATACTATGCCCCAACTATAGCTAAGCAAACACACACATACAAACCAGATGTCCAGATTCATCTCCACGAGGACCCAATTAGCCACTGGCAAAGGGCTCCACGGTTTCACTAATCACCTTAATGAGTCAAAAGGGCCTAGAATTAGTAGTGAAAGCATTATGAGATGCAGAGATGTCACTGGACAGATGACATGGTACTAAAACAAGGTTTCTATTAAAACATCTTTCAACATACGAATTCTAGAGGGTGAAATATGAGTGTCGGGAGAGTTTGAAAGATTTCAGATGGTATGAAACACTGTTGTTTTAGGAGACCAACCAAAGGCTGAAGAGAGGGAGGAGCTGGCAGATGTGGACGACGATCAAGAATGATATTAGGTGTGGTTAGGAGAGGAGGAAGAGAGAAATGAGATGATACAGGAGGATAGATGTTTTCAGAATGGAGGAGAGGAGAAAATAAACACAATACAGTCAGTAGATGGGTGCGGGTGGAAACATGGAAAGATGGAGAGAGAAAGAGAAGCCAAAGGCTTAAAGAGGAGTAAATGAGGGGAACAGTGTGAGATGGAGGAGAAAAGCAAACACATTTTTAAGTTATGAAGGTCCAGTGTGTTTGCTCAGATGGTTTTGCTCATACTGAAGAGGGGGGCGCTGGATCAAAAGGCCATGTCATTCTGTAATGGAGCATAAATGTAAGTGATGCTGCTCCTGCTCTCTCCTTCTTTAATAACTCAACTCTATTACCCCACAGAGTCTATGAGAAAACACAACCTGTGACAACATCCAAAGAACATTTGAAATCAGTTAGCTAAGTGACGAAAGACCCTCTACTCTTTAACCTTCTATGTAGAGCATAATATCTTCACTCTGGATCACTATGAGACACTGATAGTGCATCGATTGGTGTTAATCTAGAGTGGCGGGAGCAATTTAGTATCAGGGAATAACAAATCTTTGACAAATGTGACCCTGGACCACAAAACCAGTCTTAAGTCGCTGGGGTATATTTGTAGCAATAGCCAAAAATACATAGTATGGGTCAAAATTATCCATTTTTCTTTTATGCCAAAAATCATTAGGATATTAAGTAAAGATCATGTTCCATGAAAATATTTTGTAAATTTCTTACTGTAAATATATAAAAACTTCCTTTTTGATTAGTAATATGCATTGCTAAGAACTTCATTTGGACAACTTTAAAGGCGATTTTCTCAATATTTAGATTTTTCTGCTCCCTCAGATTCCAGGTTTTCAAATAGTTGTATCTCGGCCAAATATTGTCCGATCCTAACAAACCATACATCAATGGAAAGCTTATTTATTCAGCTTTCAGATGATCTATAAACCTCAGTTTTGAAAAATTGACACTTAAGACTGGTTTTGTGGTCCAGGGTCACAAATACAGTAACCTCCAGATCAGGTAAAGTAGGGGAGACTAGGGGCAGTTGTAACATTTTTTACATTTTCCTTTTCCTTAATAACTCGCAGACTACTTGAAATACACTAGTCATCTTTACAAGAAACAAATGAAGAGTTCAGATGCAAAAGCCTCCAAGACATTTTTCTTTAAAATTAGCATTTCTTTCTGGCTACTATGTAGCCTATAGGTTTCTATGTAAGTACTATGTAGGTACTTCTGAATGGGTTGAGGCTGGGATTTAGTGCATCTGAAGTGAAAGTACTTGATGAACATATACTAAGTGTGGAAAGGATTCACTCAGTATCGATATCTCATTTTTGACCAAGATGGCTTTTAGAGGCTTTTGCATTGGAACTCTTAAAATATACACTTTTGCTGAGGGTTTCACAGGCGGTGAGAGAATCTGACCATGTCATGGCTCTCATGCCACACATCATGTTCTCACATAGGGAAAAATACAACGTGGAGCAAAGACAACAAGACTAAGCAGCTTACTTTTGGTGTGAAACAAATGTCAGTTTTCAAATGTTGTCAATTTGTAAAAAAAAAAAAAAAAAAAAAATTCAAACAATACCGTTTTCTCGCTTCTTGATGTGTCGTGACAGATTGCTGTAGCGCCTCAGTTCAAGTGGAACATGAACCATCATCTCTTCCTATTTACTAGTTATAGCGCGAAATAAACATGAATGAACCTCAGAAGGGATCCTGTTTCAACCGCGGAAAGGCGTCGGTTTTCCAGTTTCAAGTCCACCCGTTAATCTCCTCTCGTCTGGTTTGTTTCTCGGATAAAAATGGCAGATTCGGCGTTATGATTGGTCACATGGCCTGCCAATCAAACTCCCTGTGAAGGGTATCCCCTACTAAATTAATTTCAAACTAAATAAATAATTTAGCAACGTGAACAACAGCCCTGTTGTTCAGAATATTTAGAACAAAGCATGATACTGCTTATATAAAACAGTTCAATAAACAAGAAATTGATATTGAGCAATTTACATTAGACATATTTCCAGTTACAAATTTTTGCTTTGCCTTCAAAATGAAGCCATCATTAAAATTAACAATCATGAGTCTCTAGCTACACACCATAAAAGTGTTCGTGGTTTAAGTCCATTTCACAGAAAGGAGGATAACTTTAATTGTAGGCCTATTTCGAATTAGGTCCACGCAGCCATAACGATTAACGACACAGACGACACCGTTAAAATCACTTTTAAGGTAGTGTATTAAAATCACTTTCACTAGTGTATAATTTTTTAGTATGTTTTTGGTATGTTGTCATCCAAAATCTGATTTCCTTTCGATAAGTTAGGAAAACATTAAATGTCCAACATTCCACATCTATCTATCTATCTATCTATCTATCTATCTATCTATCTATCTATCTATCTATCAAAGTGCATTTCATCTTTATGGAGTTTACGACAATACTCTACACATGGCATAAAATAGTCTACTGCACAAGTATGCAAATTGGGATGCATCTTTGATTAATTCCTGAATGAATGAAGGAATCAGTTAACGGAGTATTTCCATGACTCACTCATAAAGCCAGTCACTTTTGCCAACTACTGGCATAACGATGTAGCCTGAAATAACTGAAAATCACTGAAAATCTGCCTCGAACAAATGGTATGATACAAACACTGAAGAAATTAGAGGACCCACAAAAACTTGTATAAAAGTGTCTAAACAGTATATTTAATTCAGATCAAGTAGTGTAATCAGGATTAAGCAGGTTTGATGTAGATCAATCTGTGAAGCGCGCAGAGGCCTTTTTTTGGAAAGGGTTCATGAAGGGGTCTACAACCCTGACACATACGTAAACACATAAAAGACACACACATTAGGTGCATAAGAAAGCGGATGGCTAGCACATGTGGGTAAGTTTTATTTCACTTTGCAAGGAGCACTGGAAGTGCAACAGATGTGTTCAGAAGCATGACTGTGTAAACATCTGAATGTTGAATTGCTTTATCGTTAAATCTATCCATACTTTTTCCAAAGCAGAAATCAACCATCAAGTGCATGAAAAAAGCTTAAATACATGGAAACAATACTGAATAGCTGTAGCGCAGTCCAAAATTATGAGGTAGTGTTACGTTTACGAATCAGAACCTGATCTGTGTCTGTAGCACTCAGAGTCATCAGAATAGTTATCTGCTCTGGATGACAAATTGAAAGTTTATTTAGTAGTAAACGTAATCATATATACATAACAAGGTCTTCTGGAGGTCAGTGGGTAAACACGAAATGTATGCATGTTACTTAAGGGAATGCAGAGACAATCAAACAGATCCGACAATCAAAAATCCAAACATCAACCTCTCTCTAAAATGACTACTCATTTTCTTCACTGTTATCGTGACAAAAGAGGAGGTATGGGAAATTGAGCTGATTTTTTGACGAAGGAAACACACCTTAAAGGACACCTATTGTGCCCCTTTTATAAGTCTCAGGTGTCCCCAGAATGTGTCTGTGAGATTTCAGCTCAAAATATCCCACAGATCATTTATTATATCATTTTGAAAATGCCTATTTTGAGTGGAAGCAGAAATACACTGTTTTCATGCAGCGTAATATACAGTACCTGTACTGTTGTCTATGCTGTTATTATGACCCAAACAATAAAATAAAAAGATAATAACTCACTGCTCTTGAACGCATAGTTTCTGTAGCTGTAATAAGAAGACATTTCTTACTTGAATGCTGCTTTTACATGCTCTAGTGAGAACATAAACATGGCGGATTGCGTTCGTCAACAGTTGTGGGCGGAGCTTGTAAAATGTGACATCACATTTTATGGATTCTGCAAACGGCTTGTTGAGAGAGACTGCTTATGATTTATGGGGATTAATAAAAGGAGAGTGTTGATTATTATTACTGTAGGGTGGTTGTGTATGCACACTACCTACTCATATTTATGTTAAAACAACAATAGGTGCCCTTTAATTTCTTAATAGATCCATGCAAACAAAAAAAAGATGACAGACAAGTTATCATTATGTAGTATTTCTTATATTTGTATAGATTTATATATTACACTTTTATTACTGACACACAACGTTATAAAGCAGAGAAACATGGCAGAAATATTTGTAAAAATTTACATTAGGTGGGTTAAAAAAAAAAAAAAAAAATCACACAAATGTTTTACCATGCCATTGAATGTGGACATTAAAAAAAAATAATAAAAGAAGAAACTTTTTAAATGCTCCAAAATGACTTATGAATATTGACGTGGCTGTAGAGGCAGCAAGAACCAGCTCGCTAACTACACAATTAGTTGATCACTTAAAGAAGCCAATATTGTATTGTATTTGGATGCTACATTAACCAGGATGTTCACCAGTTGATTTCTGCCTCTGTACTGACACCAACACCACATTTTATACTGAATACAAATGAATTAAAATCACAAATATTAAAAAAAAAAAAAAAAAAGTACATAAAGACAGTGACGATTCTGAATATAAAATCTTGATGATGTTACTTCACAAAACTGCTAGGCTGCTATCGAAGAGACAAAAAAAAGTTTGTGGTGAAAACAAGACGTAATTCTAAAGAACGCCATTGTTTTCAGATTCATCCTTCATTGGTGGCGTTTAGTGTTTATTAGTGTTTTTCATTTTAAGGTACAAATGGTGTTGGCTATGGCTGGGATTGGGGTAGCCCTTGGAGACATGGTCCTCTAAAGAGGACAAGGCAAATAGCCCTTGTATGGGGGACAGACCCCCTTAAAGCACTGTAAATGCTCACCATAGGGTTCCAGCAAAAAAAGAAAGAAAAAAAAAAAAAAGACAAAATGAAGAAATCTTTTGCGTGGCAGTTTGACCCTGCACACATTTAAATTTTCCCGTAACTTCCACTGGCTCATTGCATCATTGTGCTTTTTGATTTGTATTTGGCAAATTTGCTCAAAGCAAAAAAGATCATTTGAGCCATAATTTTAAGAAACTAACGTGTTCAGGTTATTATTAACATTAAACACTCAAAAACAGACATGACGGCACATTTGGTGAAAACATATACACAGTGTCCCTTAAAAATACATTTGTCTAAAAAATTGGTAGTCTGTTGTTAATAAACTACACTGAAAATTGTGCATGCTTGTAATTCATCTTAAAATGTTAATATTCACAATATTTTGGTCTGTTTATCAACAAGGATCCCCCCAAATAGTCAGGTCGGTGTTTGTAATTAGAATTTTCTCACAGTGAAAATTTTGGGTGGTTATTTTGGTTTCATTTCTGCACACATCTATAAGGCATTACAGAAAACACCTGGATGACGTCTATAACGGGAACAGCACATTCCTTTGCAGTGAACTGTTTAGGTAAAGCTCTCTAAAGGGGTTTGAAGGACAAAGGCTAAGGTTTAGGCAGTGTTTTCCCTTCACAATCCCATCAGGGAGCATAAAGAACTGAACTGGCACTTCAAAAATTTAGGAAGAGGAAAGGTCATAATCTAAAAAAGGGGAAAACATGGGTCTTTTAGACTTAAACATGCTAATTTTCCTGTATAATTATTTAAGTAACAAAAAAGAGGCACTGAGGTCAGTGTACAAGTTTCCTTTTGTGTTAAGTGATACACATAACTAACCAGTAGGTTCTCTTGACAATGTTAAAGTGAAAATGGCACTAAATTTGAAAAACAATCCATAAATGTAATTTTGAAAGCTTATACCTTCATTGCACATTCAGAATGAAAAATACAACTTGGCCGAAAAAAAATCTAAATTTATCAGACGAATGTGCAATGCTCAGTTGTGGAAAAGACCATGGACAAGAAGTAAGGCTTTCTTGTGAGCATGAAGTGATCTATTGCTGAGGCTTTTCTCTTGTCTCTCCTTTTTTTCCTTGTTTTTTCCTACTTTTGTTCTCCTCATTGTCATTGTGACTCACATTTGGGTGAATACAAATGGAGAAATGAATGCTCAACAAATATCCAGAAAGTTTTTTTGTCCTTTTTTTGCCTAGATATGTTGTATGTTTATACACATGTAATTCATATTACAAATTGTTAACTATACATATCAAAATAACAAACACTACTGTTCTGACTTTATAAAAGTCTGAATTGATCAAAAAGTATCAAAGATTAATGATTTCATTCTCCAGTATCCTGACATTCCTTCTTTTTTCTTTTCTTTTTTTTTTTTTTATTTTTCTTTGTACACAGTGTTTGATATTCAGTGCTATGTTACTATAAAATCTTGAATCTCCAGAAGGTGCTTCACTGGATCTGGATCATTCAGAATGTGGAGAGGAAACAGAAGCATGAGAGGCCTTCACCCAGACAGCTCTCTTTTTCCATCCCCCCTAACGATCCACCATAAATATCATTGTGAACCAGTGACAGAATTAATGAATGAACAGAAATGAACCACCAGATTCCCTGCATTTGAGAGCGTCTGCTCAGATCTCAGCAGTCAGCCATATAGCGGCCTGTAAATGTACACAAACACACGTCTTTGGTCAGCTCATTTCAATGACAAAACTACATGTTGAGAATGTGCTGAAATCTAAACTGTTATAATAATATTATGATCTTCTTTGATGATTCTTACCAGTGGCAAATCTCTTCTTATTGAGTGAGAGACGGTAACCGGAGCCGACCAGTTCCATATCTACACCAGACAGAGTGCTGCCTTCACTGAAGAACTGAACAGCCAGGGTGGCAGGGATGGATGGGCCATCAGACAGCTCAAACTTTGCTCTCAAAGAACCAGAGCCTGACACATACAAACACAGTCAACACCAAAAAAACTCTGTGCCAGATGATATATCTAATATAGAAAATATGATATATAATACAGGAAAATACATTGCGGTATCTGCGGATCTGCAGAAATTTTGACCATTTTCCCTTTATATTTTATTTTGTTTTTCAAATTCCCATGCAAATTCACTTATTCACATAGGAAATGAGAAACAATACTATGGTGCACTATACTATGTGTTTGCTATTAAGTCCAAAATAATTTTTAATTGCCCCAGAAGTACAGAATAAAGTGAGGATGTTTTGAAAGTTACAGTGTGTCTATATTATACATGGTATAATATTATACCATGATCACGGAAAATGTCATTTTAAATAAGTTCATGTACACACACACAAAAAATAAATGCTACTTCATGGTCTGCGGCAGTTAATCAAAAAAATCTTGTTCTGACAGTGTATTTGTTCTTACCTTCATTTTCAGACTTGTCAGAGATGTCACTTAGTTTCCATAATGACTTACTCTGTTCTGCATTCCTAATTAAAACAGAAACAATCATATAGTTAAAGTGAGTCTAAGATTCTGCATACACCACTGTTTAGCAGTTTGGTGTCAGTAAGATTTTTTTTTTAACGAAATTCATGCTTTTATTAAGCAAGGGTGCATTCAATTGGTCAAAAGTGACAGTAAAGACTTTTACATTTTTTCAAACAAATGCAAATTCAAAGAATCCTGAAAAATATATCTTGTTTTCCACAAAAATATTAGGCAGCACACTCTTTTCAACATTGATAATAATCAGAAATGTTTCTTGGGCACCAAATCAGCATATTAGAATGATTTCTGAAGGATCATGTGACATTGAAGACTGGAGTAACGATGCTGAAAATTCAGCTTTGCCATCACAGTAATAGATTACATTTTAGAATATGTTAAATGGAAAATAGTTATTTAAAAAAAAAAAAAGTGAAAATTTTATTTATTTATTTTTTTTACTGAAAAACATTACTGTTTTTACTGTATTATTGATAAAATGCAGACCTCTTTTAAAAATATGGGAAAAAAATTAATAAATAAAAATACCAACCCCAACCTTTTTAAGGACAGTGTATATTATGTATATAACTTAACATAACAGTGATTAGGTCAATAAAGCAGTGTTTTTATCAAAAGATATATTGTGTGTTTGTATGTTTCTGTGCCTACTCCCTTCAACTCACCAGATGGCATTGGGAAGTGACTGCATGTTTGTGACGCCGCCACTGACGGGCACTAACACCTGTACATTGGTGAGTGCTGCGGCGGGCTGCATCGACTCTGGGTTGTATCGATAGTCCACTCGTAGGTCTGTAGTACTAGGGGTGCATTTCCAGTACACCACAAGATTCAAAGGCGTTGACTGAATCCCGTTTGAACATACCTGATAAAGGAGGGCCAAAACATCTTTGCTCACAACATGGCTAAGTTGTACACACCAATAATCAGGCCAACTAAATATCAACAGTAAACATGCAAGTATACTAGAACAGCTAGTACTAACATGCTTTACTTTTATATTTTTTAAAGAATTCTTGGGCTAACACAGTACTATCCCAAAGATAACTGAATGAAAAGCTACGAACCTGGTACTTTAAGATGTCCACGTTGTAATAGGAAGCAGTAGGGTTCTGCTCAGAGCTCTTCCTGAGGTACGCTGTCAGTGCAGGCATGTTCAGCCAAAAGTCTTTAGTGTTTGTGTCGCTCTGGGAGGAGTCACTGGAGTCACACACACACACACACATAGAGAAAACACTATTAGGAGCTCAATAATTCATTGCTGCGTGTCATTGTAGCAGCATGGAACAACTAACCCTACTGCAGCAGCTTAACTATTAAATCACAAATCCCTTCTGATTTGATTAGTCATGCCTGGGAGCTGCTGGCAAGGACTCACACAGCAACAAAAAGGATGTGGGTGAGTGAGAGCAGCGTGAGTTTAGCCTGAGAACTTGATGCTAATATGTGGAATCATGATTAAAATAAGGTGGCTGTTACAATTATACAAAATGTTTCAAGCCAGTATCTTATGCCCACCAAGGCTGCATTTATTTGATCAAAAACACAGTAAAATTTAAATATTCATTTAAATATATTTGAAAATTGTAATTTATTTCTGTCATGGCAAAGCTAAATTTTCAGCAGCCATTACTGCAGTCTTCAGTGTAACATGATCGTTCAGAAAATCATTCTAATATGCTGATTTGCTGCTCAAGAAACATTTCTTAATTTCAGTAGTTTATCTTTTGTGGAAACCGAGATACATGTTTTATAAGGATTCATTTCAAAAGAACAGCATTTATTCAAAATATAAGCCTCTTGTAACATTATGAATGTCTTTACTGTCACTTCTGATCGATTTAATGCATCCTTGCTGAATAAAAAGTTTACTATCTTTCCAAAAAAAATTTAAATAAATAAATATTGACCCAACAGTAGTGTAACACATGCAGAAACACAAACTCACCTGTGCAGTAGTTGCTGGTTGGGCATGATTTGCTCTAATCTGCTAGTGTTTGAGAGTTTGAAGCTGAGTACAGCGGGAGATGGAGTAGAGATGAAAATCTTGATGATGCCGCTGGGGAAGGACAGGGTCATATCTCCTGTGATCTTCACAATGCACCTGAAATCACATTTGAGGATTTTTAAAAAAAAAAAAAAAAAAACATTTTACAGAGATAACACTCTGAGCTGAGCATACACTACCTACTGTAGAACAATTAGTATTCACTAATGAATTATTTTAGATAAATACAAATTTTCCATTTCCAATTATTTTCTAAAACTGTATTACCTGTATTATTCTTTGACATTTCTAGGCATGGAGATACACTTGTACAACTCTTTATATCAAGTGTACAGAATCTAAAGTCTGTATGGTCTTAGCAGGGCAGATGATGTGAAACTCACTTGCTGGGATCTGCTCCTTTGAAATAGGCATTAACTGATTCTGTGAATGCTACTGCAATGGGCAATGCATCCTGAGAAGCCAGTGTCACTGGACTGGGCCCACGAGATGTCCCTATGAGGGAAAACAAAGTATGAATTTAAGTATGAATCAAAAATCGTAGGAGGAATGTGATCGAGTTCAGACAATTCAATCCTTCACAGTGACAAATCCTGAAAGATCAACAGGTAAAAGAAAGATACATCTTTGAGCAATTTTGATCCGCGCTATTTCTGCCAAGCATCTTCATCAGCCACAATACAACACAGAAGCACAATAGTCAGTTTTATATTAGAGATCATCCACATTAGTTTGAGGCAAGTAAAATACACCGAAGATCAAATGGCGAGTCACTGAATGGGAATAGGGTGTGGTTTAGCAGAAGGGGCAATGCAGTTGGTTGATCAAGGACAGATGATCATTCATGAGTTTGTTAGTCAGTTAGAACAAAATGTTCTTCTGGGTTCTTTCCACTGTACCTGCAGGAGTCTCACATCTCTTCTCAAATGTGGGCAGTTTCCCCACGAACAGATCGTCCTCTTAATTCAAAACGAAAGGAAGGAAACCACAAAGAGAAAGAAAAATAGGGCGAGAGCACAGCCCAACAGTGAAGGGTGAGGATGGAGTGACTTGGTAAGCAATGTGTTGACCATATAATGAAATAAAACGTGTAGAATATTATTTGTGCAAGTTAGCTTTCCTTCAACAGATAACCCAATACATATGAATTATGATTTTATTGTTAATCATAATGATGAAGTAATACATGTAATAAATGATAACATGAAGTTGCATCATTTGGCATGTTTGATGTGAATGCAGATTTTGTGTGGGCAGCTTATTGTGCGTATATGAGTGTGCGAAACTGAAGACTCACCAACAGTTGGTGTGTTGTTGGCGCTCAAGGAGGTGTTGGAGCTGAGAGAGGAGGAGCTCTCGGCACGAGCCAGAGGAGCAGCGGGAGGAGGGCTGGAATTGGACATCTTAGGAGGGCTGAATGGTCGGCCCTGCAGAAAACAACTAACTTATTAATAATTCACTGCATTCAATCTTCATTTAGTTCAGGTTCAGTCGCTATAATTTGTGACCCTGGAGCACAAAACCAGTCATATGTAGCAAGGGTATATTTGTAGCAATAGGCAAAAATACATTGTATGGGTTAAAATTATCGATTTTTCTTTTATGCCAAAAATCATTAGGATATTAAGTAAAGATCATGTTTCATGAAGATATTTTGTAAATTTCTTACTGTAAATATATCAAAACTTAATTTTTGATTACAGTAATATGCATTGCTAAGAATTTCATTTGGACAACTTTAAAGGCGATTTTCTCAATATTTAGATTTTTTTCCACCCTCAGACTCCAGATTTTCAAATAGTTGTATCTCGAACCAAATATTGTCCTATCCTAACAAACCACACATCAATGGAAAGCTTATTTATTCTGCTTTCAAATGATGTATAAATCTCAATTTCAAAAAAATTGACCCTTATGACTGGTTTTGTGGTCCAGGGTCACATATAGCCTGGGTGAGGGGGAATCAGGGAATATCTTCTTTACTCACAGCCTCATTGATGCCCGTCAGTTTGCCTGCAGGAAGTTTGGGCCGTGATAATGGTCTTGGAGGTGGGACAATGGTTGCTGTGCCCAGGGGAGTGGTTGGCCTGTTTGGAGGTGGTACTGAGCATGGAAAAAAAAAAAAAAAAAGATGTTCACAAATGTTAGAACCACAAGATGTACAAAAAAAAGGGGGGGAAATACAGAAGTAGTGCACTCTGAGCATGACTAAAACCAACAATGCTGAAAAACATTCAAAATGTTGCTATACTAGGTTTGACATCACACAGTCTTGCAGAAACAAGCTAACAATCAAATCTAAAGATTACACCTAATGCACGTGCAAGGGGCGAACGTCACGATATAAACAAATTATAAATTATGTACAAACAGAAAGTGAATACAGAAAATAAGTATAACAAACAAGTAAAGTAAAGAAATGAAAAGAAAAGAAACATCTATAGCTTTTAAACCATCTTAGTCATACGGTTTTGGAATTAGAAAATGCTGGATATGATATTTCTGAGTGAGTTTGCTTTGAGATACTTTGGTAGGTCAAGCAAAAAAACAAAACTTAGGCCACATTTTCTTACTGTATCCAGCTAAAAATTGCATTAATGCAGAAAATGCAAAAATAAATAAATTAATAATAATAATTTTTTTTCATATTAATCTGAGTAACTTTACTGAGTTAGTGTAGCTGAAACAAAATTTAGCAAAAATAAAAATAAAAAATACAATATATTGTATTAAAAAAAAAAAATCAAACCAAAACAAACTTGGGACTGCATCCAGCTAAACAGTAATTAAGACTATGATGGGTTGCAGGTTTGTTACATTTGTATTATTTAAATCAATAATCAATGCAGTAAATGCAAAAGTAAAATATACATTTGAATAAATAAATATAAAGAACCAAATCCAACAAATCAGTTACAATAAATTAAAAAGTTACACACACACACAAAAAAATTGGTTTGTTAAAAGCACAGTACACACATCTCACTGTCATGTAGCCATGGGACAGTGTTTCAACATGCTTAAAACTCTCATTCCTCAATATTACCATCCTGAATGGGTCGGGCTGGTGCTTCCTTTAGAGAGGGGGCACTCTCCTCTCTCCCAAAGCTGCCAAATGGGTCAGCAGGCTGTCTGGAGAAAAGCCTGGGCTGTTGTGAAACGGGCACTGACCGAGGCCTTGCTGGTTGATGGGACAGTCCACGACATGGCACAAAGGCATCATTAAAGGCAATCCATTGGCTCTGGGCCCAGGACGAAAGTGCGTCTGGACCAGTGGCGGGAGCACTGAGAGGGGGCTTGTGGGTAGCGTAGTCCTTGGGAGCAGCCTGCATTGCTGGAGGCACACTCATAGCTCGAGTTGGGCCAGGGTGGAGGGGAGCGACAGCCTCATCAGGGAGCTCCCAAGGAGAGGTGGAGGGAGGAGAGGAGAGAGCAGGGAATGGCGGAGTGCACAGTTTGGCAACACCGGCAGGAGGAGGGAGTTTGGAGGGAAGGGGAAAAGCAGGAGCCTCGGAAACCTCAAGACTGACTGCTGAAGGAGAGGTGGGCTCCGATTGTAAATCCACTTCTGTTACAGAGGTCATCAGAGAGAAAAGAGTAATGCACGGTTGTAAAAAAAAAAATACCACATACTGACAGGCATGTTCAAAAGACTACATGGAGAAAATGAAAAGATAGGAAAAAGCACAGAAGATCTAATCTGAATATGGAATACAGATCTATATTTCACATAATTACATAAAAAATGTCATATGAACACAAAACTAGGAAAAGCAGACCTTTTTAAATGGGGTAGCATCAGTGAAAATGATCAAAACATATAAAAAGATAAAGCAAAACATAAGTATACAATTATTGAACAAAAGTAATAAAAATGCAAAACCATGAAAATAACAAAATAAAAAAAATACAAATTACATTTATAAAATTAAACAATAAGTGTGAATTTATAAAATAATTTAAATATATTATAAAAATT
>JAFVLL020020486.1:0-48132 GCA_021397915.2 Tor tambroides | reverse complement strand
TGAACAGACTTGAAAGATCAAAACACACACACACACACACACACACACACACACACACACACACACACACACACACACACACAGAGGTGAATCTGACAATAAATGTCATATTTCACATCAAAGTAAAAGGATGCTTTCTTTTCATGATAATTAAGTACACTGAAATCCCCATAACACAGAAACTCATTCTCATACATTCTCAAAAAAAAAAAAAAACTGTAAAGTACATCAGTAAAGTACAAATGGAAAATTTACATCATGTTAGTATTTGCTGTACTGAATTCAACTTAAGCTGATTTTTGTATAAAAATAAGAGTCAAAAAAATAAAAAATAAATGAGAATCAGGGAAAAAATGTGTGTATTGTAATAAAGACAAAGACCCAAAGCAAAAAATCATAATAGTGCCTAATATAAGAATGATTTCCCCCCCATTATAATTATAATTACACCCTCCCCCCTATTTTTTTAA
The DNA here is from genome assembly GCA_021397915.2 of Tor tambroides. Classification (NCBI taxonomy): domain Eukaryota; kingdom Metazoa; phylum Chordata; class Actinopteri; order Cypriniformes; family Cyprinidae; genus Tor; species Tor tambroides. Next base: position 47,662 of record JAFVLL020020486.1, on the reverse strand, counting down.
ATAAATAATTTTAAGAATTTTTTGAGAGATTTACCTAATAATATTAAAATTCAAAAGTTTGAGTTCAGCATGTTTTTTTTTTAAAGAAATGATTACTTTTATTCAGCAAGGATGTATTAAATTCAACAAAAGTGATACTCAATTTCAAATAAATGCTATTCTTTTGAACTTTATTCATTATGTATCATGGTTTCCACAAACATATTACAACTGTTTTTTTTTACATTGATAATAATAGGAAATGATTCTTAAGCAGCAACTCAGCATATTAGAATGGTTTCTGAAGATCATGTGACACTGAAGAATGATGCTGAAAATTCAGCTTTGCATCACAGGAATAAATTACATTTTAAAAGATATTCAAATAGAAAACAGTTCTTCTAGACAATAATAATGTTTCACAATATTACAGTTTTTACTGTATTTTTGATCGAATATTTGCACCTACGATGAGTATAAAATACTTAAAAAAAACAACAACAAAAAAACCTTTTTTAAAAAACCGACCCCAAACTTTTGAACGGCATAGTCTACCATGGCAATTTAATGGTAATTTGGACACTACTATCATGGTAGTACCATGGTAAATATTACAGAACCATTACTATCTGAAATGGTCACTTTACTACCAAAATACCACCACAAAACTTCCTATAAGAGTAAACAGAATAAACATGTCCAAAAATGCTTTTGCTTCTTTATTAGTGAAGTTCAATGAAGTTCATGATAATCAAGGATGTTTTGGTCCTACAACTGGATTATGGGAAAGTACTACCAAGTGTGCAGCATCAACAGCTCGTCTAGTGAGGTCAGATTAGAATTGCACACACCACATTGCAACAAGTTTGCGCTTGAATTGGCTGCAGTACACGTCAGTGCCAGAAGAGACTCATGTTTCTAAGCTCACCTCCTAAAATAAAACTTCATTCCACGGCCAATCAGACGCTTCAGCCTGTCACCCAACTGTCAGACGGGGCATGCAGACAGATTTGCGAGAGGCTGAAATGAGTCAGGACGACACAGACAGAGAGAGAGAGCAAGAGAGAGAGAGAGAGAGGCGCTCGCCCCGGCGGCAGACGCCAGCAGCCCCTCCAAACTACACAGTAATACAAATCTTTATTTGGTCGTGAGATGTTGACAGGTCAATTGAACAGAATGAGTCTAGTTTATGATACAGTTGTCAGAGGCGGTTAGGCCCGGAGTCTGTTTATCTGACTACTCGAGATATTCCCACAATCTCTCTCTCAAACCCCAGCACCTCGAGGTTAATTACTTCACCAATTTGAGTAAATGGCATGCCATAGTCCCATCTGTCTCCATTAGTTCCCCACTATTTCTCAATTTACGAGGACGGGGGTCAAGGCGCCGGGTGCAGGAGGGATGTAATAAAGCATGCGATTTTATGTTTACACAAATGCGAGAGCCGGGGCATAAATAACAGAAATGTATCTCTCAAATGGTGAGAGCATTCATAATAATGCTGCTCTTTAAAAAGCCGTTTTTGAGCCATTCTCCACCGGCCATAGAGAATGAAAAACATGCCGCACTAAAAACTAACAAGCCAGTGAACAGTGGTAATAAATATATGGGCCGCGGCAGCACTCTAACAGGGTGGAGGGGCCATTACGGCTTCGGCGCTCTGTATTCCAGCGACCAGGTCTCAATGCACTGCGAACTGGTCAGTATGACCTGTACAGTTGTTATGGTGTGTATTAAGCTATTTTTTTTTTAACTTTGAACGGTTATTTAATATATTTGCAAAATAAAATAAAATAAAATACTGCACATATAAAAATGCATCCAATGCAGAGATCCTAATAGTGCTAAATAAGGACATTTTTCCCCTTAGAATTTTTTTTTTCATTTTTTCCTTTTTCAAATTTTATATTTTTTTATTAATTTTTTTGTTAGATTTACCTAATAACATCACCATGCATTATAATATTTTTGCACAGTTAATATTTCTGCAAAATAAAAAAAGAAAAAAATTCTAAATACTATTAAATATACAAAACAAAAACTCAGTACAGAAGGGGGCGGTAGATTTTTTTTTTTAGCTGGCTATAACCATGTTGTCTGTTTAACTAACTTGAACTTGTACAGCCTAATATCTTCAAACCATTGATTCACTATGACGGCAGTAGACCTGAAGAAAAAATGTTTCTTAATGTCCACCATAATTCACAATAAAATCTATGTGAAGTTAAGCTTGCTTAACTAAACGTATTTGCATTAATGCACTTACTTAAAGCTTTACTTTAATCTAATGATATAATGTACACCCTAGAATTAATAAAACATGTCAATCTAAAACTCTATGAAAATCCCCGCCCACAGTGAAATCTCATTGGTCCACACAGCCGTATAGTGAACATCAAATATGTTCTGATTGGCTGTAGCTGTGCCACATTAATCAGCATTTTCACTTTCTGTGCGAACAAACTACTTTTCACTTGTTGCATCACTTCAGATATTGATCATTTGTAAATGTATGATTTTTTTTGTGCTTGCTGCAAATGTAAGAAGTTGAGGGGATCAAAGACGTACAGTACATTATGCTAAATCTAATGGAAAGATATTAAAAAGGGTACACAGAAGCGGAGAAGAGCTATCACTTTTTGACACAAGGCATGGCAGGAGCGTCCTTCATCTTTTGCTGTGCGTGTGTGTGGTGTGTTATAGGGCGCGAGTGGTAGGGCAATTAATTTCATCGCAAGGTAAATCCAGTCTCCAGATTTCCCCTTCTCTCTTTCACACACGTTATTAGTCTGGCTGTGTCTGCCTCTGCCTGCGTCCCAAAGGATCCATACATTCAGCTGTTAAAGATGACCTTGCCAAGAACACTAAACCACTAACTTTCCCGCTCCCTCGGTCTCTCTCATTCCAGGCGCTTCAAAACGACGCCGTAACAAAAGAGAAGCTTTTAAAAGCGAATTTTATTTGTTCTGAAAAATACTACCACGAAAAAAATAGAGAAAGCTCTCCTCCACCCACGTCCAAAACCACTCGCACTTCACTCTGTCCCAGATTTTTTGGAGGTTGCCGGAGTTTCTCGCTCTCTCTCTCCGGCTCTAATCTTTGCCGTATGCGTGGGAGAACAGAAAGTCGCTGGATGCTGGATGGGGCCTCCATGTGTAAACAACAAAGCGACTGTCATTTAATCAGGGGCCCTTTAAAGAGCGCGGCAGCGACGCCGGAGTGGGACTCCGCTCGCTTTTCCCTTTTCAAGGACAATTGTTCTTTTCGCCCTCCGTTGGCGTGCGACTTCACATTCACGTAAACAACCCGTCACCGGCGAAACGCTCGACGCCAGCCACTCCTCAGCTGTCTGCCGTCACTTTGGTTTCGCTGCTTTTGTTTGTGAATTATAAATCTAAATCTACGCGGAAGGTTAAGCATTTCCTTACAGTGTGTCTATCGTTCCTTTGACATGTTTTTAGCTTGAAAGCACCTGCCGAAGACACGTCCTCGGCGCGGGAATACGATCCGCAAAAGCTCTCGCGGAAGGTAAATTCCAAAAAAGTGAGTGTGGGAAATTACTATTTGTTTTCAATTTCAGATCAAGCAGATTTCTCTACGGGGGACGAGAGAGTATTAATGTCGACGAGGCCGCAGCGTTTCCTCCACGGCCCCGACAGGCCATTAGTCTCTTCTGACAAGCCCACAACCTGCCACACACTGCAAAGTAATGAATTGGGGGGAAAGATAAGGAAATAAAATCATCCTTAATTTCTCAGCCTGCCTTTGTGTAAACTAATATTTTTCCACCCCAGCGCGTTTGATATGTTTGGTGCTGCGCTTGCCAAGCTCAGCATCTATGAAAGATGGTGCCGAGACACTCTGGGAATGAAAAGAGGTAAAATATGAGAGTGGCACTCGATGACTTTCGGCATGCCGTTTCTAATATGGCACACAATGAGAGACAGACAGGAGGGTATGTATATGTATAGTGAGATGCTTCACCATTAACAAAATCATGTACTACATCATACTCTAACTATAAACCCCTAGACCTGATAAAATACATAGCTTAAATGTCAGTCTAAACTTCAGTCTGCAAAAACAGTGAAATTTCATTGGTCCAAAACTCTCTGCCATCCACACAACTGTATAGAGTGCAACAGTGGGGTTCTAGAAGTAAAACTCCATTAATTTAATCCATATGGAAATTGATTTTTAACAATAATGTTAAACCTTTAAAGACAGACCTGTTGTGAGCTCCAAGGTTGCTAACTGGTTGTATATGTTTTGTTGAACCAATATGTTCACATTAATTCAACTAATTGTGTTTAACAGTGGAATTTGAAGTGGAAAACTACATTACCCATGATGCCATACAGAAAATTCCACCAATCAAAGAGTTGCAGCAAACAAAGTGTGCCAAAAGAAATCTTTAGCTCCGCCCACTGCCATGAAGCACTATGAATGACAATCAAGTCAATCTTACTACAATGTCAAAATACTTAAACATTTTCATACACACACACACACACACTGGACTCTATAGTAAACATTAAATATATTCTGACTGACCGTAATTATGTCATATTGATCAGCATTTTCACTTTCTGTGTGGATATGAACTACTTTTAACTGGGAAATTGTTGCATCACTTCAAATACTGATCAGTTTGTAAAATGTATGATTTTTTGGTGCATACATACATACATACAGCTATGTTTATGTACATGTAAACCGAGATGCTTCACCTTTAACATGTTCTACACACACAGTCTATGGACAGCAACATTGCAGTGCAAAACAACCAAAGCGCATTAATAAACAATCATGTGGCAAAGGAGAAAACACAAGCGTGCCCTAATTTGAAAACAACTTATGTGAGCAGACAGGGAATTGGTGTTTTGGTACTGAAAAATCATATAGATGTAGGTAATGGACTGTTTGCATTCAGGGGCAGGAAGGCAATTACTTAGAGACTCATTAAGGTGGCAAATTTGTTAATGCACTGCTAAACGCGCACTAACCAACCGCCGATTTATGTTAATCTCTCTGTACAGCTGTTTCACTAGCAGGGGAAAAGTGTTTGTCCGTAACGAAGCAGGATTTCAGACCCTGAGAACAGAGCAGATCATGAATTCTCTTCAGATAACGGGTTTACAGAGACCATCCGGAGAATTTTAGAACGAGGATATGAAAATACGGTGTGAGTGTTTGTGTTTCTACATACACAAGTGCTTATACAACTGTCTTTGTGTATGTCAACTTCAAGTTTAAAACTTTAACACTCTACAAAATAGTCTCAGTGCATGATGCATTTATATCATATCAGTTATCAGCTGATATTGGAAATTTTGGTAACACTTTACAATAAGTACTCTTTACAACAATTCGTTAACACTGGTTAATGCATTAGCTAACATGAACTAACAATGAGCAATACATTTTATGCAGAATACAACTTACAACTTAGCAAATTGTTAAATGAATATCCATGTTCATGCTATATATTGTAATATTGTGATGCCTTAACTTGCAGCTTTTAAAATGATTCATTTTAGTGTTTTTTTGTATTTATTTAGAATACATTGTATTATTGATTTTTCTTTTATGCTAAAATCATTAGGATATTAAGTAAAGATCATGTTCCATGAAGATATTTAGTAAATTTCCTAACATAAATATATTAAAACTTCATTTTTGATTAGTAATATGCATTGCTAAGAACTTCATTTGGACAACTTTAAAGGCAATTTTCTCAGTATTTTGATTTTTTTGCACCCTCAGGTTCCAGATTTTCAAATAGTTGTATCTCGGCCAAATATTGTCCTATCCTAACAAACCATACATCAATAGAAAGCTTATTTATTCAGCTTTCAGATGATGTAATTGACACTTAATTGACACTTATGACTGGTTTTGTGGTCCAGGGTCACATATAACATATAAAAAAATGGTTCTTGATAAGAAGGTTCTTCGTTGAACCTCAAAAAGTATTTTGAGATTTAAGTCACACTTACAGTACAAATGTCTGAATGTTGTTGCATTAGATACAAAACACCAAAGCAAGTATCACCTTTATTTTGAACAGAACATCTCAATTTATTACTTAAAACAACAACTTTCAAATGTAAATTTGAAAACAAATGACACTCGCTTTGCTATTTTATTATCTAATTAATATTTTAATGTGACTTGAAATTATATTTCAAAAACAATTACAAAGGAATGGCAACACTGAATTAAATGTAAAATTTTGAAGTAGTATTTTTGTGTAAAATGTACCCTGAACATCTTTTATTTACAGCTACAATTTATTTATTTATTTTTTACCATATATACATGAACTATACCTATACGATCTTCATGTGACCTCAGGTTTCCACACCTCTGTGTGTCAGTGGGTTTGTGTGTTGACAGTGAGGCTTGAGGGAGTCATTAGTGACCCCAGCATGCTCTGCCACACTAAGCACGGCTGATTCGTCCACAGAGACCCTCTAGATCATCTGCCCCCTCACCCTTCATTCTCTACAGCAGCACTCACACATCATGAACCTACAGCCCCCTTTTCACATTTCTGAACATCCGCTACCACTTTTAAATGCATCAACCGCTTCTAATGACAGCAAAACAAAAAGAAGACAAAGTGAAATAATATTGGGAAGTCGTTCTTAGTGCAAATCCTCAAGCAGCGTGGAGCTCTGCAGAGAAAGCAAAAGGGTCTCATGGCACTTAATGAATGAATCCGTGCTCATGTCTCAATTAGCAAATAATTAATGGCTGTGTCAAAACAAATTGCTGGGCTAGAGAGCTGTGCTCGTTATTAACTTTTACCAAATGGGTGTGCAACGATGAAGAAAACAAACAAACTTACAAAAACAGCACAGAGTTTTCTTACTGCTGTCACATCTCACTTATGACACTGACACGGATTTCATGAGATCTTTCTTTCTGTAAAAATGCCTAATAGAACAGAAAAACAACTTACATTGATTGAAACCTTCATTCATATCCAAATTGGCCTGATTTACTTTCTTAATAAATGTCCCTGATCTTATTGTGTATTGATGCATGTTCTTCTAAAGAATAAAATAGTCTTTTCATACTCTTTCATTAAAATGTAATAACTTTCTCTGCCTCTGAAGCAATGTTTTTTTTTCTGCTAACACAACAAAGGCTACATGGAAGTATAAAAATACGATTTACCAATTATGTTAAAGTTTAGCATCTTTCTACTTTCTGCAATCCAATCAAATCTATGTTGACCTGCATATTCAGTTTCACACAGAAATATACCACATTATGAAACATACTAATGAAAACAGCAACCTAATTTACCTGTACTGCACTAATATACACTACAATTTTTCTTTACCAAGGAATCAGTAAATTGATCAAAATTGGGAGTAAGGACTTTCATAATGTTACAAAATATTTGTTTTCAAATAAATGCTGTTCTTTTGTACCGTGAACAACCACGGTTTCTACAAAAATATTAAGCAGCAACTGTTTTCAACATTAATAATGATAAGAAATGTTTCTTGAGCAGCAAATCGGCATATTAGAATGATTTCTGAAGGATCATGTGACACTGAAGACTGGAGTAATGATGCTGAAAATTCAGCTTTGATCAAAGGAATAAATTACATTTCAAAATATATTAAAACAGAAAACAGCTGTTTCAAATTGTAATAATATTTCAGAATATTACTGTACTTTTGATCAAATAACAGCAGCTTTGTTAAGCATCCGAGACTTTTTAAAATAAACATCACAAAATCAACCCCAAACTTTTGAAGTGCAGTGTATAAACATCTAAACGACACAGTATAAATGATTATTTTATGAATGCCATCCATATAGAAAAGACATCAGATCAGATCTCCAAATGTTCCTAGTCAATCACTTCTGCCCAACGAGAAACACAAAGAGAACCAGGAGATGGAGCACAACGTTCTGCAATCAGATCATCTGACAGAACACATGAGCGTTAACGTGGGAATATACAGAACCACTACAAGCAGTGGTGGGATTGTTGAAAAGGATGCATTGATGCGTCTGGAGCAAAAAAAAAAAAAAAAAAGGAGGTGTGACTCCATCCAGGTCCAGTGTTTCTACATCTTGCCTGTACCAGCAGCATTAATGGCTTCTTGATGTATATTCAGCAGGCTGAAAAAAAGGCTGTTATGTGCTGCTCTTGCTTGAGGATCTAGTTAAATGATTCAGAGGGAAACTACGGCTTTCATTTAGACTCGTGCCCTCCAGTCTGTTTATACTGGTCGATACACTTGTCTGAAGAATATAATGGATTAGCACATCATTCAACACAGCCGCGGCGAGGCAGACTGCAGGCGACCGGGAGAGAAAAGTAAATTACAGTTAGCAGCCGAGCCGGGCCATGCCCTGAGCGAGGAAACATCATATCAGCTCTCGCAAACTCCTGTTCCCCCATCCAACCAACTACAGAGCACGAGGAAATAAAAAAAAAAAAAGAATGAAGAAACTGCAAGACAAAACCTAGTACAGCAGGTTCGACAGAATCATCTCTCTAACGTCTTTGCATTTGAATGTCTGGACTTTTAGGTCGTGAACAGAAAGGAGAAATGAAAGGTTGTGTCACATGATTCACATCACATGACGTATCATTATGTGAGAGGTGCTGGTGCAAAAACCAAACAAGATAATAGAGCATTCAGGAAACCTGAAACATAGCATAGAAATTGCAATAATTAACAACAGTACTGGGGAAAGTTACTTTTAGAAGTAATCCATTACTCCACAAAAAAGTAACTAATTGCGTTACTTGGTTACTTTTTATGGAGAGTAATGCATGTTACTTTCGGGTTACTTTTTATATCTAGTGTTACTTATGAAAAAGTAACTCAGATATTTTATTGTAAATTTAAAAGTAATGCATTACTTTACTAGTTCGTTGAAAAAAGTAATCTGATTACATAACTCATGTTACTTGTAATGCATTACCTCCAAACTGGTTAACAATAGGCAAGACCAAACAACACACCTTTATGATTACTGACACAAAGAAAACAGAAAAATGGAGGCAAAACAATACAAATCTAGCTTGTTTTACACATATGCTGTGTTTGAAATCACGTTTTCTACATAGTGTGAACACGAATGATAAATTTCATTCATACTACCCATCGCTACATCCGTATAATACAATCCATTACAACTAAAACCATAAAGGCAAACATTTTCGTTGCTTAAAAAATTCAGACTAAAATAAAATGTAAAAACTTAAACTTATTTTAGTTGCCAAGGCAACATTTCTCATTTACATTGACATGGTGTCCTAAAATAACTCAAACTGAAATGAAAATGAATAAAAACTAGACATTAAAAAAAACTAATAAAATGTCAAAAACACAACAAAAAACTACAATTTTAAATTAAAATGAAAATGGAAACTATAAAATAAATCTAACTTAAATTTTTTAATAAAAACTATTATAATATTGATACTACAATAGTATTGTGCTAGGGTAGTGAAGTGTCCATCGAATGCACTTTGCAGAATCTCGGCGGAAGTTCCATTCCATCTACTTTTTTTTTTTTTTTTTTTAAAGAATATTATGAATTTGCACATAGTACTGCTCTTTTGCTATACAGTTTTTCACACACTATATAGTATGAAAATAGGTATATTTGGACGCAGAGGCGGACTCAGTTTCTCTTATCAAAACCCAGCGAGCCTCCTGAAGAGGCAACATTTTAAAGTATAAAAAAGTAATTTCTTTATTGAATATTGCCAAGTAACTATAAAAATAGTTTAGTGTAATTAAAACTGACTATTTTTACCCAGTGTTTGTAATCTCCATTTTAGAACACTGCACCATGAGCGAGATGCTATGTGACAGTCAAACGGGTTTATCTAGCAGAAAAACAGCTGAATAGTGTGTTCTGTGTAGAACGTTCCTTATGAGGATCCATGATGTTTAGGATGCTGTCTTAGAAGGTAGCTGACTAGGTCTGGAACATAACCATTGTCCTCTCTATGACATTTGATTTATTCTCAATTACCAACCTGTCCAGTACAGAGACATGGGAAATGTAAATGAATGCTCCATCTTATCTTAAGAGTGAGTTTGCTTTTCCTGTAGGAAACAGATGAGAAACATGGCTGAGGCTTCTGGAATCTCTCTCTTTCTCTCTCTCTCTCTCTCTCTCTCTCTCTGTTCCATTAAAAGAATATCGATTGAACTCCGCTGCTCGCTGCAACAAAATGCCATGAAAATAAGAGAACTTAATATAGCTATTCATTTTCATTGAAAGAAAAGGTTGAACACACACCTTAACATTTGGGAGCTCTCTTTTCTTGGGGAAATGAAACGATTAGTTTGTGAGCTGGAATTAAATGTAAAGCTATAAATGCACTGCAGCTTTATATGCCATGACAACAACGTCAGCCCTGACTAAAAGAGAGAACTGCATCTCATGTCCTTAGTCCAGTGACCTTTTGTTAAATGGTCAAAATTCCAAACTGTAGGCTGTATCTGTGAATCTAATATGTCTGACAAATAAAACTACTAATTTTTTACATATTTACTTCTCACTACTTTCACCCAGGAACACAAACTGGCAGGAGAGAACAGAAGCCTCGAGCAAAATATCTCTAAAGTGACAAATTTCATGGATCAAACTATTTTGTGTATCAGGGGCTGAGATACTTCAGGTCTCAGTGGTGTGCGGAGTGATCAATGGTGTGTGATGTTACAAACAAATCCACAAAAATCTCTTCATAATTAATGACCTGTGGCTTCGAGAGGAACACCAGTCCAACACACACAGAGTTTTATTACTGTTGCGCTTTAGAAAGAACTTATACAGATCTGGCTGATGACGATTATCTTACCCTTCAAGGAGATTTTGATTGGCTGGTACATCGTATCAGGATAAAATTCTCTTTCAGATGGACGCTAATTATGATCACTTACTTTTAAATTAAACCACTGGAGTTAAAAAACAACAACAACAAAAAAAAAACATGTCCAGGTCATATTTCACCCATGTACGGAAAAAAAAGGAAACTGTTGTTTTCAAATATTTGTCCTGTTTTTATCCTTTTTTTTTGTTTGCTTGTTTTGCATTATGGACTTGATGTATTGCATTTCATGAAAATTAGATGCGTAAAAAAGTTACATTTCTAGGCTATTTTTTTATTATATTATTAATGGCCTCCTTACTGTAATATTTTGAATGCATTATGCAATATAATATAATTATTGTTTTAATTAAAATATAACAGCAACGATAATAATTCATAAATAAGTATAAATTAAATGATAATACAACTATAAGGTATTTATGCTATTTTATAAATGAAATCTAACACAGCTACAAGGTAATAAAATTAGGTATTTAAATAAGATATTATTTTTCACATTACATTAATGAAAATATGGTAAAATATGAAAAATGTATATATATATATATATATATATATATATATATATATATATATAAAATATACATATGTATATGCATGCATTTTTTCTTTCAGCTTTTCTGAAATTCACAAACACTCATAGAAGTAAATTCAAAGCCTTATTTTTCCACCAGTTGACACTTCAAATCAAAATGAATGGTTAGACCTTGCTGAATTGACCTATACATGCTTATACCCAAGAATCGTCCACTCATTTTCATAGAAAAGCACACATCTATGCCTGAAGCCAGGACATTACCACACTGATCACCAAACCATCCCATGGGATTCGTCCTCCTCTGAAAACCGTGAATTTATCTACCGTCTATTGCATTTACAAATAGATTGTCAAGCCGCTCCGTTCTGTATCTTTTTATTGCATGTCAAATCTGTGTGTCTCGAACAGGTGGAATCTTAATCTCTCCTCCTCCGATATGCAACAGCTCTATCTTACTAATGAAAATGTTGTCAACATTTCATCGTTTGCATGCCCGGGCTCTGCTGCCGCTGCGTTAATGTAAGGAAGATCGGATGATACCACCAGCCTTTCAAAGCTGAGGGGAGAAAAGAGTCTAACAGGGGTGAGCCGATAACGTACATTTTGCATCAGTAACTACATAACTCCACACTTCCATTGTAGACTAAAAACGTCATTTCTAAAGTCATTTTTGATGAGCTGAACCAACGTCACTGCGCCGTTAAATAAGTCTCTAAATATTAAACAGCGCTGTTGCCCTATTTAAAAGCATTCTAAATTTGTCTTTCAAAGTCTTAGGGGCAAATTCACTATTTATTATATTAGCATGAAAAGTGTGGCAAAAGTCTTTAAATACAGGTGCAATTTAGCTCTGCATGACAATTTCGCACCTTTTGTGTAGAAACAGGATTTTATTTATGCTATTATTTTTTTATCTTATATTTTATCTTATATCTTATATTCAACTTTAGATGTGGTGCCAGGTTTGAAATTGCAAAATGTCATATGATCAAATAACACCCAAAATATTAAACAGTGCTGTTGCCCCATTTCCATTGTAATAAGTAAATAAATAAATAAAATTGTAAATGAAGATGATTGGAGTACATTTTCAATCAGGGCCTAAAACTAAGAAAATATACTGCCCATAAATATGTTTCCTGGCCATAAAATTGTATGTGAATTATTAAAATTAAAAAAAAAAAAGCACTGTCAAAACAAATTGGGGAATTAATTGCAATTTTATTACTAGTATTAATATTTATTTATTTATTTAAGTATGTATTTATTTATTTCATCATTATAATTACGAGAATTATTAAGTCAGATTATAAACATTATATCAATAAAGAAATATCACTAATACTACTGACCCGTGAAGTATTTCAAAGTAATAATTTTTGTTTATATAATAATAATTATTACGTTAAAATTATATATAATTTTTTTTAAAAATAATAATTATGAAATTTAACAACAATACAATTACAATACTAATATTCACTAACTTCTTTGCTTTCAAACATTAAACCATAGTTTTTATTTTGGCAGGAAACTGAAGGGAAACTTCTCTTTTGAAATGTAACTCTTTTGTTAACAACAGATTTATAAAAAACTAAAAATGATAAAACCTCAATTACAAACGGTGTTCGTGTGAAGACACATTTATTGCTAACCGCTCTGAGACACTGAAAACACCGTTATTATGGCGGCTCACATGAAAAGATCAGATTACATGTTTACGTAATTACCAGTCTTTGCGATTTAAGAATCGTGCTAAACCCTGGTGATATTATGAAAAAGATGGCAAAACTTGAAAGTATGCCAGACTGTGGTAGTCTGCTGTATCCTCCACACTGAGAACTTTCAAGATTAAGAACTGCACCATGCAAACAGTGCAATTTTTTGACCATGTGACCTGTTACCTGATTTGCATCAGTATTTTAGTAAATCTGGTTTTAAAATAATATGCAAATAAACAACACTATCCACAGACACAATTCATTCCTCCCTTAACATCTGTCCTTAAGATGATTACTCCACTGCCCTCTGGATTGTGCATCAGACTTCGTGCCTTATGGAATTCTGGGAATAGTAGAAACAAAAAAGCGCTTCCAGAGCGGGTTAGGACGACATTGGCAGGCAGATGCTTAGGCCTCCCCAAAAGAACAGCCATTTGCACTTAAATGAGAGGATTTGTGGCCTGTCACCCCATTACCAATACACCATATGTGAAACCATGTCTTTATCCCACATTATAGAGGTGGGAATGAGATCTCCTTAGACCACTTTTCTCTCTCTCCTTCACTTTTTAGTCTGTCTGTCTCTCATCCTTCTGTACAGAATATTTCAGGTTCAATTCGCTTGTCCGTAAGGGATAAGTCAGACATGACACATGCTGCTCTCTTGCATGTCTCTCAGTGTTAGATTTGAAAAAAATGGACTTGGGATCAAACCTGCACAGAGCAGCGAAGGCCGGCTGTCTGCCTTCGCTCGTGTCTTGAGCAATCAGAAAGGTATGGCCATCTTAAAGCACTAAAGAGGTTATATTCTACACTGTTTTACTTTATTTCCCTAAAGTTCATGTACAATTATGCTTTAGGCTGTCTGCAACAAAACCAGGTGCGATTTAGTTGTACATTACCATTTCTCACCCTTTTGTGAGAAACAGGATATTATTTAAGTCAGGGGTGCCCAATAGGTCGATCGCAAAGGCAATGCTGGTACATCGCACATCTTTTAAATGTGCTTTAGGAGAGCATAAAGGTTGTTTTTACAGCATTGAGCAATGTAGCAAATCACAGACATATCTGCTGATTTCTGGAATTCAAAAACGGCCAATCAGAGATGTTTATGTTAGAATCCACTCACCGCTGAAAACACGAGTTTTTGTTCAGAGTTATAAAAGCTCACGAATCCTCTCATTACAACATACAGTGTATACACGATGTAAATAATAGATAGATTATGTAGAGAGAGTCATTGATTATAATGGAACTTTGTGAGATCGTGACAAATAATTAAAAGGAGCGTTCCAGCTGTTGCACTTCGGGCGTCCCGAGTTTGCTGTCATAATCTATTGTTCTGTGGGTGTTTTCAATGTAATGTTAAAATTGAACAATATTATAATTGAACATTATTTTTTTTTTATTTAATTATTAGATTATAAAGATTTTTGGGGGATTTTAATTGGTAGATCTCACTGAGTTTGTCATTTGAAAAGTCGAACCCCACACAAAAAAGTACGGGCACCCTTGATTTAAGTCATTATTCAGTGATAATCTTTCAAATTTCATTTAAACTTATTCAATTCTCTATAAACTTTAAATGTGGTGCAAGGTTTGATATTGCCAAATGTCATTGATTCTTGAGTTATATGCTTGATCACAAAAAAGCAAGTTTAAAAACATGACTTCAGATTGGAATCAGTGAATGAATTAGACTGCCATTCAAAAGTTAAAGACAGTTAGAATGTCACAAAATATGTCTATTTCAAATAAATGCTGTACTTTTGAACTTCCTTTTCATCAAAAAAATCATGTAAAAAAAAAAAAAACAGTTTTCGCCAAATTATGAAGCAGCACAACTTTCCAACATTGATAATAATAAGAAATGTTTCTGGAGCAGCAAATCAGCATATTAGAATGATTTCTGAAGGATCATGTGACACTTGAGACAGAAGAAATGGCTGCTTAAAAGTCAGCTTTGCATCACAAAAATAAATTACATTTTAAAATACGTTTAAGTATAAAACGGTTATTTTAAATTGTAATAATATTTGACAATATTACTCTTTTTACTGTATTTTTGATCAAATAAATGCAGCTTTGGTGAGCACAAGAAACTTCTTTCAATGTTAACCAACCCCAAACTTTTGAATGGTACAGTAAATGTTGGCCTGTTTCTCAAAAAACGTCATCATATGACTTCAGAACATAAATCTTACGGACTATATTTATAATACTTTCATGGCTTTTTGTTTTGAAGCGTGTTAGTATAAATCACCATCCATTTCCATGATGGAAAGCTTGGATATTCTGCCAAAGAATAGGGTGAAAAGGTGTTTTTGTTACTGTACCATTAATACTTGATGTAAATGACCTCTTGCTATTGGCCAACCTCCACATACTACTATACTTCACTCCGTCATTCATCATCACGGCCCAAGTTGCTAAATAATACATTTCTGGTCATATGCAAATGTGGTCATGTAACTTAGTTTCAATAAAGTTTTTTTCACCATATATGCAGTAGTCACGGTCTTTCAAAAGAGCAAGGAAAATCCTGTTTGCGCCTGCATCCAAACATCCACTGGCATTCACAAGACCTCCGATCACTTGTAGCGCAGCCAATGATGCGTTTCCTGTTCAGCTTACAGGCTTTGTTTGATGGATGCAAAGGTATCTTAACGTGCCTCTGGCCCACTGGCAGATACCGGCTCCGGCATCCCTCTTTCTTAATGTATTCACGACAGAACGGGGCAGGAAGGATGAAGGGAGAGATATCAGACGGTCCCAAAACCTGCAGCGGATCGCAGACCTGCGCTCATTCTTCACCGGCGTCTCTGACGTTCTTCTGCTGTTTATTTTCGTCTGTTATCAGCGGCGTGGCGCACGACTCGGCCCGCTCCGCACCTCCTCTCCAAACTCTACATATTGATTCATTACTAATTATCTATCGCGCGGGCCGGAGAGTGTGCCGTGCATCATCGCAGGTGTTACTCTCGATAATGGATGGATGAAGTTATCATCCTTGTACACAAAGTGGCAATGACATTTGCAAAAAATCCTCTAAGCAAATTTCCCTCTTATCTGCTGGCAGTGGCGCTGTGGAGGTGGCGGCTCGGAGCACCATCATTAAGTCACAATAATTAGCTCTCATTTGTAAAAGCTTGTGTTCATAAATACAGATAATTGTATTAGCGCCATTTATGGGGAAAATCTAGACATGTTTTACGGGAGTGATGGTTCAGACCTGCGGAACTTTCTCTAGCCGACTCAAGGGAAGGAGATACAGAAGCACATTAAGAGCAACGAAGAACAGTGAATATTTATTAAACATGAGATATGATAGTATAAGTATACTAATACTGTATATATACACACACACATGCACATATATATGTATATATAGTTTATTAAATAATTCTGCCTTTGTATGAGTCAGAAATTACATTTGGTCAAGCAGTTAAATATATATATTATAATATATATTATAATACATATTTTATATAATATATAATATTCTCGTTTTATTTATAATTTCTTTTAATTTTCTTTAAAATTATAATTACAATAATAATAATCAATTGAATGAAAAAATATATAATTAAAATTGAAAATATAATTATATATTTCATATAATATAGTATTAAAAAACTCAAAATGCAGCCAAAAAAATTAAAAAAACAAAAAACAAAACAAAACAAATGTACAGTCTTTCTCGTCTAGGAAAATGGGCCAAAATTGGGTATTAAAAAAGACAACAACAAATCATGCCCTGTCCTAACTTCCTGCTTAAATGGGACACATTAATAGGAGGAAAACAATTAAATAAATGTAAAAATGTATATAAAATGTATCTTATCCTTGTACATTGCACATACTCCATGAGCACATTAACATATGAACAGGGCCGGCCCATGGCATAGGCGACATAGCCAGTTGCCTGGGGCGCTAGCGAAAGGTTTTTTTTTTTTGGTCAGAAGTGCGCCCTCTTGTGACCATTGTGCACTCCCACACCCATATATTAAGCAAAATAATTTCTGACAGTTAACATCATTTTATTACTGATCTATCATTCTATTTTTCTATCATCTATCTATTTCTTTCTTCAGTCGTAAAGAAATTATGTTTTTTGAGGAAAACATTTCGGGATTTCTCTCCATATAATGGACTTCTACGGTGCCCCCCGAGTTTGAACTTCCAAAATGCAGTTTAAATGCAGCTTCAAACAATCCCAGCCGAGGAAGAAGGGTCTTATCTAGCATAACGATTGGTTATTTTCTAAAAACATTTACAATTTATATACTTCTTAACCTCAAACACTCCTTTTGTCTAGCTCTGCGTGAACTCTGTTTTTTCCAGTTCATGACAGGGTATGTCGAAAAACTCCCATCTCATTTTCTCCTCCAACTTCAAAATCGTCCTACATCGCTGCAGAAGTACTGATGTAGGATTAGTAATTAGACTAACTAGCTAGCTATCTGGCTAACATCTACAAATAAATTACAAAATGTAGCCTTTATTTTGTTGCCTTTGTTGTCTGTTAGACTATTTTAGGCATTTCATATTGCTCATATTTTTCTTTGTTGTAATAAGTACTTGTCACTGTAGGCATAGTTGTGCGTTGCATTTCTCTGTTCTCTGGGAGTAGGCTATAACTCATGTCTGGTCTCTTCAAAGTTTTAACAGATTCACTCATAAAATACCTACAAGGCGCATTTATTTATTATCACAATTTATTTACTACTTATTTATGCTAATACTTATCAGTATTTATGTTATATTATATTATAGTAATGTTTAGAAAAATTTGCATTTTCTGAATTTTTTTAGTGGGGGGCGGAAATCTAAAATCTAGCCTAGGGCACCAACAGAGCCTGGGCCGGCCCTGCATATGAACACATGTTCGCATAGTAACAGCTGTTCAGAAACTTTGCCCACCTTCAAACTAAAAAGTCAATTAGAACAGAGGTCATTTACATACAGAGTTATTAAAAGTAGCAAAATACAAAGAGAATGCTAAAATATGACTGTGTTTTTGGTGCAATAAACCTTGGCTAACAGTAAAACGCTACAAAAGTGAGAATACGGCCCTTTTAAAATGTACAGCACTTGATTCAGCCTAGTTTGAATTCCTACAGCACTTGTTCTCTTGACTTTCTCTCTCCTCTCAGTGCTCAATGATACTCTTATTTTCTAAAGTGAGAGATGGGATAGGGGCCGGTATACACGCTGTCCGTGACTCTGTGCTCTCCTCTCTGAGAGGGTCAACTCTCATCTATTATTCCTCATGGCACGAGTTGCAGGGGCTCATCAGCCCTTGTTATATCCTTATATGATGGGTTTCCCGCTTCTAATACATGGAGGAGATTACAAACGCATTTTTCTCTTTTGCAGCATCTGGGTGGATGTGTCACATTAAGGTGTCACCCTGGCTTCTGATAAAAAGGTTATTACTGGCTTTATGGCCCTGCCACATAGCAAGGGAGCACACCTTATGTGTAATGAATAGCATTTTTCTTTATAGAAGCTAACTGTACGTCGAAAGCACAGACTTTTTGTCTTCAAGCTGATTTTGACTGTGCAAAAGCAAGACAGTCAACATTACAGTATTTTATTGCAGGTACATTTTGGAAGAAGTTTTACATTAATTTATTCCTTTTATTAATTTGCTCTTTTGTGTGAATGACTAAATGGCAAAAAAAAAAAAAAGTTTTGTTTATGATTAAATGTTTTTTTTTTTTTTTTTTCAAATGTCTCTTATGCCCACCAAGGCTGCTTTTACACTGTAAAATCAGTAATATTATGAATAATTATGAATAATATTATCTTTTTAGTATATTATAAAATATTATTTATTCCTTTGATGTAAATCTTAATTTTTAGCATCACTACTCCAGCAGTGTCACATGATCCTTCAGAAATCATTCTAATATGCTGATTTGGTGCTCAAAAACATTTCCTATAATTACCAATATCAACAATATCAACAGTTGTGCTATTTAATAGTTTTGTGCAAAGTGATTTTTTTTAATTGTATTAATATTTGATTTTTTAAGGAAGTCTTCATTGTCAGCTTTGATCAAGTTAATGCATCCTGGCTGAATTATTAAAAATAAATAAATAAATAAATAAATACATAAATATATATTTATAAATATAATATATATAGCTAAAACATATGCACTAACCACTAGTCTACAGCCTAAAATAAACCAGTATATTTAAATAGACTTATGTTTTTTTTAATATTGATTATCAATGTCACATCAGCAGATGTTCTATTCTAGCAGTCAGTAGTGAATGCTCTGATCTGCTGGCATTACCACGCTTTACCTCTCAACCCTATAGCAGCGCTAGCAGCACAGAGAGTCAGTGAAATATGAGCGCTCTTCCTTCATCTGTTCACCATACTCTCTCGCCCCATCTCTCTCTCTCTGGGCCTCCAGTAAAAAAACCCCATCAATTTTCAGCACCAGCACGGCTCTGATCTCTTTATACCGTTCAAGATTCCAGCATTAATTAAAACACAGCAGTATATCTGACGATGAAAATCTTTACATAGTGTTTCCTCGACCCTGTTTGCGAGACGATGGCAAATCTTATCAATAAAAACACGTGTGAGTGAGTCTAGTGCTGAGAGACTCACCTGATAAGTGTTACGACTAATAAGAACGAGAACAAAGTGTTTGAGTTCTGAAAACTGACACACGAGTCTAAAGATTTTGTCTTAAAGTCAGCTCTTCTGTGTTTTGGAAAACACCAAGACCATAGAGTATATAATATTTAATATAATGCTTTTGGTTGAATCTCTCAAAAGCTGTCAAGGACACATAGGGGTCATATATTTTTCCAAATTTACCATTATCATAATGCGATAAATCTCACTATCATTGTATGTACTGCTGATTTAAATAAATATAACTACAATGTTATATTTTTGTATTTTTTGGTGAAATGTAATCTGTAATAGCCTATATATATAAAATATATTTTTATAGACTATTTTCATGACAATATTTACATAAATGTAATTTTTGTCATAAAAAATTATATATTATTTAATTTTACAAGCATTTATACATCATAATGGTTTACTACATGCTAATTATTGCATTACTGTATTATGGTAATGAGCTTGTGAATCAACTTTTTTTTGTGGGGGGGGGGGGGGGATGGGTGAAATGTGATTTGGAAATGCTTTTATGAGATTCACCTAATCAGATAAATTAAAATGTTCGGAAATAATGACAAAGCCTTTCTTCAAATAATACTATATCAGCCATCTTGTCGATAAACCGCAGATGTCAAACAAACATGATTTTCTCAAGTTGATAAAACACCCAACAATTAATCTCAAACTTCTGAAACAGCAATAATCAGCGCAATCAAATCCTCGCTCTCACGTTCTGAGAGAGCTATCCACACTATATAGCCGTATTTCCAATCCCATATTCCCGTTCCTGATCTCCGTTCAGATCAAAGACGACTAGGAAAGCCTGGTGTCAGCACTCTGGAGATACTATCGGCCAGATCCTCCGCCTGACATTAATAACGGCGGGCAGACATCTGAAATGAGAGGGGCCGTATCAGTCTAGAGATGAGGAGAAATCTGGGCATTGTGTTATCAAAGAGCCCTTTAGAGATCAGCGATAGCCGCCATGCTAACCCACACGCTGCCGACAGGTGTATGCTAACACACCTCACACTAAATATTACAATAATACACCGCTAAAATGACCTATTTAATAACACCAAATGATCTATACACATAGTCTTATATGCTACAGTATGTACTGTACAAAAATAATAAGAGCACAAGAGAAAAAAAAAGTAGAGTAGCTCAAAGTTGTGGTGTGTACTCCCAGTGTGTAGTACTTTTTCAAGGACACTGGTATGGGTTAGAGATGTTTACCTGCATTATTTATACACAAATTTAAATGTACTGCAGTGATTTTTTGGGCTGTGTGTGTAAAAAAAAACAGCAGAAAATTGATCAGACGCACACCTACTGTTCCATTAGCATTTAGCCAGGACTGATACTTCATGTGTTATAATTGAAAATTGTTTAAAGAGAATATATAATCAGATGGTACTCAACAAATGCTAATACATTGTAGTTTCCAATTAATTTACATTTTGTTATTTTGTTAGAGCTTACACTACCATTCATATGGAAAGTGGGAAACAACAAGTAGAAGGTAATGTGATTCATTAAAACATACTTAATGTAATATTTAACATGCTTTCAATAAAGCATAATGGCCTTGTCAAAGCAATGAAGTCAAAAGATCCAAAAACGGCACTTAAACTATTTTTCACTTGCTTCTGAAAATTCATCAGTGCACTATTTCAAAGAATAAAAGGGAAAACCAGTCTATAATCTTTCATTAAGATAATGCATCTTGCTTCGCCTGGTAAAGGACTTTCCTTTTCAGCTGATGTCACTAAGTCCTCTCATTTTCCAATCACCTGTCATATAGAAACCTCTAGCTGTGTTGGTCCAAGGAACACCCACTTTTTTATCACCCAATTTATTTTAATGGGTAAAATGAAGTGGTTGAATATCATGTTTTACTCAGAAATGACATATTACATACACTTTTTTTATCAGGTCTCAATGACAATTTTTGAGGTTTTTGTTCTCTCCGATTTAGAAGCGAATTGAATAGAATACACACAAAATTGACAGTTCTTTCTTCATTTACACACACTCATGTTGGCCCAAAACCATTTGAATTTCTTGCCTCCATGAAACAAAACAGGAAATATGTAGCAGAATTTCCAGGTTGCTCTTATTTCCATACAATGAAAGGGCACAGCAGTGGTTTCCATTCACTTTCACTGTATACTCTTAAAAATAAAGGTCCCAAAACCTTTTTTTTTCTACCTGGTCTCATCGCATAAACTTTTTTTTGGGGGCACTTTTTAGCGAGATGCGAAATACGTACCAATACATACATATCACTGCAGTTTCCAAAAGAAATGAACACTAGAGGCAGTAGAACTCCGACACCTTTTATTCCTTTTCACACAAAATTAAATAAATTCAATTAATAAAGTGTATTTTTCGCACAATTACTTGAAGAATATCATGTTATGACTTCAAGACAATATTACTATGCTGGGAGATTTGGAAACTGATACTTCTGAATGTTAGCATCACACATATCCAGCTTCATATCTATGGGTTTGTTCGGCAGCTCACGGAGTACGGAGGCATACTTGAGAGCTGAGGAGCTCCGGTTCGAATCCCGTGTAACTACGGTTCGACAAAACAGTTCAAATCTGCATATAAGGAAGTTCAAATGGCACGGTTGCATCAACAAATGTGTTTTTATATCAGTTTTGCATTTGTCAACACTATCGGGTAGGTTTAGGGTTGGGTTTGGTGTAGGGCATATTTCCAAAACGTTAGAGCATTAATTTTTAGCGACGGTCCCCGGATATCTGAAGCAACGTAATAAAAACAATACGTACCAACGTAATAAAAACGTGCCAGGGTTTATGTATTGAACCCGTGTTTTAGCGCCACTCAGTGGACATTTCTCTTTGAAACTACGGTGAAATGTGCAGTAAGGTACGTAAAAACGGTTTCACTAAAAAGTGCCCCAGGTACGTTTATGCCATGAGACCAGGTTCTTGTTTTTTTTTGCAGTGATTCCATTTTGGGTTCACAAAAGAACCTTTCAGTGAAAAGTTCTTAAAAGAACCCCATTTTCTTAATGTGAAGAACATCTAAAGAACTTTTCCCCCTATAAAGAACCTTTAGTGGTTCCATGATGGAACCATCAATAAAGAACCTTCACTCTTAAAAAAAAAAAAGGTTCCAAAACGGTGTTTTCACAGTGATTCCATAGAAGAACCATTTCTGGTTCTTCAAAGAACCTTTCAGTGAACAGTTCTTAAATGAATCATGATTTTCTTATCGTGAAGAACATTCTAAAGAACCTTTTACCATTAGAAAATTTTTTTTTGTGCTATGGAAAGGTTCTACTGTATGGATTTTAAAGGTTCATCACGGCACCATCAAGTATTAATAAATGTTCAGGCTATTACTGCAGGTAGATAAATCCAGTGAATATCTAAGGTCCAAGAATCTATAAAGACAAAAGGATCTAAAACAAAAGGTGCAAAAAACTCCTTCTAAAGTTCCCTGACCTTGACAATGTGCCACCAAACCATCTGTTCTTCAGTTAAAACACTCCCACTCCTACAGGCTCTGTGTCTGCTCTCATAAACTCTCCCTCTTGTTCTATTTCTCTCCATCTCTCAGTATCTCCGACTCTCATTGCAGTCAAGTCGCTTAAGCACAAAACGGCATCTATTGTTCGACAACTGCCATGCCAGACTATCTGCCGCACCTCTAATTTTTTCAGTCATCCAATTATTAATGGCCTTTGTTGACTTTGAGATTACCGCTGATACTTCCTCTTTTCCATAATGTTTCCAGCTTGACATCAAGATGGAGAAGGTCTAACTCTGGTTCCCCAAAGGACGCCGCCCGGGAAACCTTGACATGCACAAAGACAGGAGCGCGGACGAGCCTGCCCTGCCGAGAACGATAAGGTCACCTGTGGGATTGCTGAGATTATCTCTGTCAAGCACTTGGACGCAGTGCAGTCAAATGATGCATCATGCAGTCATTTTCAGCGGGAAAAATCAATTTCTTCACTAGGTCGCTATTTGCTTTTCAAAGTGCCCTTGTAGTCTTTGGCTCGGAGCACTTATCAATTTAAATGTCGTGAATTAATAATGTTTTTAAGCCACGTTCCTTGTAGAAGCAAGGAAACGTTTCCACCCGTCACTGTTTTGTCGGTCCCATGTGGGCGCCACGTGTGGGCGGTTATTCAGTGGCGGAGATAAAAACCTTTGAATAAGAATAACACACAAACTGTCTAAATATGGAACAGGTCTCTTCTTTTTTTAGAATTGTAACCACAAAAATAATAATGGATTTAAAATCCAAAACTAATTATAAAAAATGACAAAGTAACAAAATTGAGCAGGTTTGTTTTTTGATTATCTTTGTTTTACTGCACGACCATAATGTGTATTTTTAAAACTCGCACACATAAGATGTAAATGTACAAGATGTACAATAGAAATGATAAGTACATTTTCAAACTTAAAAAATTAAGCTACTTATAGCAGGGTTTGGTGATATAACAAAAATCCAAATTTACAGTTACATTTGACATTTAATTTGAACATTTTTCAATTAGAAGATTCATAATCATAATTTAGATGACCATTTTGGTCAAGCAGATTCAAAGTGTTTAAAGCAAGATGTTAAATAGTAAAAAAAAACAACAACTAACTTTAGTTAAAAAAATATCAAGACAATAGCTATAACCTATGATTTGTAATATGATATATAAAATATTTTATGATGTACTTTACAAGTAAAACATATTCAAAAGGACATTTTGCTAAAAGAAAATAAAATAGATTTTATACAAAAGCAATAAAATAAGCAACAGCTCAACTTAAGAAAAATAAAACAAACATCAAAAAAGTTATTTATTTTTTAACAATAATGGATGTATCTTGATACATAAGTACTATGAAAAGTGTGATTTCTTTCACAATAAAAAAAATCATATCAATCATAAAACATTTAAAATGTTTAAAGCAAGATGTAAAACTTTAGCTGAAATAAAATAATAAATAAATAGTAAATAAAAGTAATAATAAAAGCATGTTTCCATGTTTATTCCATATTTAACCAATTATATGAATCAATATTACCAAGAAATGTTAAATACATTTCAAATAACCGGGATTTTATCAACGACTAAATGTTAGAATATACTGAACATATCTGACATATCTCACCCAGTCTTATTATAAATATATTACTCAGTACTCATGTATGCAATTAAAGTGGATTATGAAGTCCTTAATGTGAAGAGTGACCGATACGGCTTTGTTGTACATTAGCGGATGCTTAAGAATTTAAAGCCCTACAAGAAGAGCTAATTAAAGATCATCTTCTCCTGTTCAAATCTCAGTCTTTTCCATTACAAACAACAAAAAAGCTTCAAAAGAATGAACCACAGCTAGCACATAAAGCTTAATTGTTCCAGAGGGGCATGATGGGATATGACAGCTCCTCCATGACTCTCAGTGAGGTGAGGGTGAGAGAGGGAACAGGAGGGGCAGTTCTGGGAGCGCTGCGGATCGCGGGTGGCTCAATTAAACATGACCTTCCTCTGCCCCTGTCTCTCACCGCACCGCTACAGGCTCACATGCAAATGCTGACCCTCGGCAGCCACAGCATCATAAATAAAAGAATACTTATTATCCATTTAGTAATATTTCCAAGTCTACCTTGATGGGCTGTTCTAACAGCCAGTAAAATTATTCTCCATTGTTTCATTGTTCAGGGCTTGGCAGGTCATTCTGAAATTTAGTTGCTGACAATGGATTACTCTGATCTTAATTGAGAATAACAGTAAATAATAATTGGGTTGATATACTCGTATATCAAGTATATATGTATATCAAATAAAATATCAAGATAACTTTTATATGATATATTAAATATTTAATGAAGTAAAAAAAATGAGAAAAAAAAGTTTTGCACAAAGTAAAAAAAAAAAAAAAATTTATAAGCAACAGCTCAACTAAAAGTAGACATAATTATAAAATATATATCATATATCATATTTACGATACAAAATAAAATAAAATAAAATTCATTCAGACACTATGTCCAGGTCACATATCACCCCAAAATCAAGAAGAAATATATATCAAATAATATATATTATTAATATATAGAATATATTATTTATTTATACAGATAACTACAATAATTTTACATTATATATTATATATAATATTCTATGAATTCCTACACAAATAATAATAATAATAATAATAATAATCCTTTATATATTTTGCAAAAATCATATTTAAAAAAAGTTTAATTTAGCAATATTTCATATATCTTGATGCGCATCTGCTATGAAAAGTATGATATATATATACTAAACAGAGAAATCATATCATAATTGATTAAAATGTCTTAAGTCCTTCCTTAAACTTTGGGGTGAAATATGAGGCAGACATGTTCTTGAGAGAGATCCACCCATTCAGCTTCACTAGTCATGCTAAAGACGTTCAAAAGCATCACTTCAGAGGATAAATGACAGAGACACAAGTGGGTGTGAACAAGAGAAAGAGAGAGAGGAAGGATCGAGACGGAGGGCGACTGACTCACAAAGATGTGATCAGACAATCGGCCAGACGTTTATGCTAATAGATTCGATACTCCTCGAGTCTCCCTGGCCGGAGCGTCTGAGTGATGGGGAGGAGGACGGAGCGCTCCCCTGTCACCTACAGCACAGCAGATGTCTACATTCAATCCTCCCCTGAATGGAGACAGGGCAGAGGGGTCTATAGCCAAATGAAAGCAACACCCTCTCTCACAACGGGAAAAGGAAGTACACATTCAGCTGCCTGGAGGCAATCCAGAGCCGTCACTATTGCCAAACGTCAAGCGGCAAATTCCTCCACCATATGGTACATTATACTCGGCCTTCAGATGTCACCGTGCGTACTGTACGATGGCTAAGCTGGTGGTTACGGAACGGGAACGCGGTTAAATCGAAATCCTACGAGGCAGATGAGACCTCAGATGGTCGCTTTATTCCAGATGTATCAATTTCCTTGGATATCTAGTCCATGCAAGTGCATATGCTGTACTGGCAGGGGTGCCGGCTGCAAATGGCCACATTCCAGAAGCTAATATTCTTTTGGCCGGAATAATGCAATTATTATTTTCCTAGCCATCAGCGTAAGCACACGGTGCCATCTGTTACACAAAAGCAAACATACACATCTCAATTACAAAACAGACAGCTGTCCGTGTGTTATGTCACATGAGCGATGCACCATGACCTGGCGACAAGGTCCTTTTTTTTTTTTCAAAGCACCTAGAAAACTCAATAAGAAAATCCCTAGTGGCGCGATGTTATCGCCGCCTCTTAATTTGCGTCGACCGTAACTACAAACCTGGCCATTAATCTGGGGAAGACAGTTGTGCATCCATCACGTATTAATTATTGGAGATGAACTAATCACCCGGTGCAGAAGCCAAGCAGACAGGGATGAAAAACTCAGACAAGTGAAAAATTTGGCAACATATGCCTATTTACATACAGAAGTTAAATGATAACAGCTATTAGCGTGGCAAAAACGGATAAGCGACCATCTGTTGAACTGAATAATACGGATGCAGATGAAAAGGGGTGTTGCTTCGTTTACTGTCAAACGTAAAAACCTCATTATCAGCCGAATCTGAGAGCGGAGTCAAAGACCGTCGAGATAAGAGAGCGAAAACACGTCCGGAAGCACATTAACTGTATTATCGAAGAGCCGAGGGCAGGTGGTGCCATTGTTTAGCATCGTGGTAATGTGGGCCGTACAAGAAGAGAAGCTCGCACTTGCTGTAAAAATCTGCTGGCTTCTCCGGTCTGCACACATTAATCTAACACAAGGTGGTCAATGGCCATGGAGGGAAAAGCAATTTCACATCCTTCGCTCGCTGACCTGAGGAGAGCTGAGAGGAGGGGACGGATGGACAGAGGAGAGAACGTGGAAAAAACATACTGAAAAGAGTCACGCTAAAGCACAGTCTAATATATAAAGAAATTTGCTGCCTAAATTGACTTGAAATGGTATTCGCATTCTGTCATGCAAGCAGAAATATTTCTAAGTGAAACAGAATTTTCAATGGAAAATAATGCAGGACGGAAAGAAGACTATGATATTATTGGTTAAAATAAACAAATATTTAATAATAATAATTATAATAATTATAATAATAATAATAATAACAACAACAACAACAACAATTATTATTAATATTATTATTAAATAAAATAGCTTGTTAGTAAATATAATATTATTTAATAATAATTATATATATATATATATATATAGTATAACATTTATTATAATATATAATATATTACTAGTATTAAATGTTGTATTTGTTATATAATAATAATAATAATAATAATAATATTGGATTGTATTTTTATTTTGGTTTAATTATTAATATGATTGTATTTTTGTTAGTTAATAAGTGAAAATAAAATGAAAATAATAATAATATTATTATTTTTATTCAATAATAATGATAATAATACATATTTAATACTAAGTAATTAAACATGTGTATTACTTTAGTTCATTACTATTTAATAAGTACTAATAAAATATTTTTAATAAAATTTTAAATTAAAATAATTTTATTAACAACAAAAATATGTAATGCTAATTCAATAAATATATTATATTAATTCACACATACACACACACACACACTTATAAAAATACTAAATATTAAAAAAATGATTCAATAATAATGATAAAAATAAATGTTTAATATTAATTAAATGTCTTAATAGAGAAAACTTGCAAACCCAAACCCAAGCCACTCTACAAAACATGTCATAAATCACACTGTCCATGACTACTGTGCAGCTGGTTTGAAATCACAGTAAGGTTCAGCTGATGTCATTACGGGGACAGTGGACTCCATGACTGGACGCTTCCTATCTACTTTCAAACGGATTGAGGAAGAGCTCGATTTAGAGATTAGTGCTCCTCTAGTGCCCTGCGAGGCCACAGTATCTGTCTGAGAGCAGAGCTTGGATTTGAGCAGCTGAGCGCTCGTATGATTGAGCCGCGGTGCTAAAAGGTCATGCTATCGACTGTGCCTAGTGTAATGGCCGCAGTATGGTTCAAGCCCTGAATCTTTAATAACCTCCATCATTAGCTCTTAGGAAATCAGCGCTCACACGGAGCGGTCGGGAGAGATCTATTGGCTCTTACCATCGCAATGCAGGGCTGTAACTTACAGGGTTACAACATGTAGGGTTAAACGGCTATTTTCAACCATTATGCCAGATTAAAAAAAAGGTTCAAGGAGACGTGTTAAATCTGACCGATAGTACCACTCCATTAAAGCTATTCAGACCACATGACAGAAAAATGCAAGCCAGACTTAAGCTACAACAATCCTGAATGTGGGATGAATTAATATTCCCTGTATTAATCAAAGTTTAGTTATCAAACAGACATTTACAAAAAGATAAGATAAGCTATCCTGGTGATTACTTGCATGGCTGGAGATGTGCATTAACTGAGCGCCAAAATCTAATTTCAACAAATGTTAACTAACTACTCGGAGTTAAACTACAATACCAGCATATACATATGAAATCATATATAGCATAGTCTATTTTTGATAACCCACAGCACAAAAATGCATAGAATTGTCAATGCAGAAAAGCTGGCAAATTGCTCATCCAATTAACGATGAAAATAATGAACTACACCTTATAAATTTGTGGCCTCTAGGACAGATTAACGAAGAAAAAGGTTTAGCAATTAAGATCAGGAGAGTTATGGGATAAGCTTAACCATGTAAGATAATAAAACCTACTTAGACTAAAGACTTTACAAGCACTTTATCAGCAGGCCAACCTAAAGATAATACCACAGAAAAAGAGCAAGCCAAATTCCAAAAGCCAGGATTTTGAGAATTAATCAATTATTTGATAAAAATCATCAATCAATTAATGCTGAATTAATTTAGAGTTTGCTTTAGTCTTCTCTTCTTCATTCATATCTCAATCCTGCTATCTAGCGGCATATTTAAATAGTCTTTTACAGCCACTGTTGCTTTTATAATTTAGAAGACTCAATATTTACAATGTTCAGATCTTGACAGGTCACAGCAGCACTTGAACCTGATTGAAAGCATATGTTCAGTATGGAATCATAGTGCACTGAATAGTATGTACAGCATATTGCCTTTTATAAATAAAGCATTTTATAAATTTAAGAAATGCATATGATTTATATGCATTGAATCCAATTTTGAGTAAATGAAACGTGTGCAATGAAAGTATTACTGCATACAGCATATTTTGAACCCAGGACATCCAGGTATTCTGATGTAGATAGTATACATACTTCTTTTTTTTTGCATGTAATACAGTAGTTTCTGCCAATTTTTTTTTTACTGTATATGGCATTAAATAATTTTTAAGCATGCAAAATGGTTTTGCATTATGCAACGATAAATATTTACAGCGGTTGTATATGATATGTTTTTGTTAAATTCAGGTCCAGTTAAAATATATGTTAAAAAAAATCTGTATTTTTTAAAAAAAAATAGTAGTTAGTATGCAAATTTATACTGTATATTGAATGGAGATTTTTTTTAATAGTGTAAAACAGTGTGTAAAATTCAGGGAGTCCAGACATCAACTTCAAAAATATCAATCGAATCAAATTTGGATTAAAGCAAGTCTATGGGATTAAAAAATGAGTTTAGAATCACCTTTGATTTATTATGCCAAACTAGAAATCTAAGGTTGACTTGAGTGCATGGCATTGTGGGATACAATATTTCATGCGATGTGACTGTATACCGAATATTCTGAACCCATGTCATCCAGATACGTGCAGTCCATGCACAGTATATATAATGAATGCTGTTTTTTTTTCTTCAAAAATAGTAGCTAGTATGCCAATTTATACTGTATACTGAATTCAATTTTGAGTAAAACATGCCTTTGAGATTACACATCGAGGTTGGCATCACCTCTGGTTCATCCGTCCAACTAGAAATGAAAGGTCGAATCGAGTGCATTGCATTGTGGGATACAGTACTCCATGCAGTGCGCTCAGGTTTTATACTTCACATTTTGGATCCTCACACTGTGAACTGTATAGCATTTTCTTTCAAAATTAGCAGTTAGTTTGCCATCCTGAACACACCCCAAATGATTCCCAATCTCTGATGGACAAAAACGAGTTAAACTGTTACAGTAACAGGTACAGTGAGCATCTTGACAGCACCTGTGCGGGTCTGATCCCTCAGACAAGGACAGCGAGAGACCATTCTGATGATTTGTGTGGATTTTTCCACCACCGGTGAACAGAAGCTGCCTGTTGTGCAGCCGTGTCTGGTTTGATTGAAGCCTGCTAGCACTCGAGATGAAGCTCAGCTAGACAGGACCGCAAGAGTTCTGAAGGTCACTTTCTCACCGTCTGACCTCGCCGATCTGTCTGTTTATTGAAAGGCCCGGGCTCGAGCCAACAAGAGCGGGGAACGTGCTAGCATTCCAATGAGAACATCTCTCCGCCGCTTAAAATATGCAGTGATGAACGCCGCGAATTAAACAGCAGCTAACAAACCTGCAGGAGTTTATCTAACACTAATTTGTCCAGATTCTCTTCCGCACCGATGGACGAAAAGAGATCGGAGAGTGAAAATCTCACGTGCACTCACCTGTGAAAGCCCCAGGTATATGGACACCGTCTCTGAGATGTACAAAAACCTCCCCTCCTTGTTTAGTGCAAATACAAATCCATCCAGGGACTGTGGAGGAAAACAGAAAGAGAGAAAGAGAAGAAACAAGTCAGGCGAGAGTCTCACAAATAGCTTATTCCTCACAGCTCAGAGAGGGAAGCCATCAAGCCCAGAATTGCAAACAGAACCGCATCCCGTGTGGAAACCACTGACAGATCATTAAAGAGCAACAATTACAACGTCAGTTAACAGCTTCGGATCACAGACGCCTTAACTCTAAGGGACGGTGTGAGCGATACATAAATATTAGACAAAAAGCGCCTCATTCATATCAATAAAGGTAGCAAAGTTGTTTTTTCCAAACCAATTTTTTTCCCCGCTAACTCAATTTCATTGGTCAACCAGGCATCTGAGAAGCTTGGATTGATCAGATCGAGACAAACAGTAATGTTATAAATCAGGATGTGCTACCATGTCGGCCAGCATGAAAAGAAAATTCACATTATTTTCTAAATGAATTAATCTTATTGTAAACAATTAATCAGTGCCTGTCAGCGTTATAATAGTTAACTTGAAATAAAATCTTAAAAAAACATTAACGTCACCTGAAATAAAATAAACGTTAACTGAAATAAAATATAATATTAAAAAAAAACTACTAATAAAAGAAAAAGAAAAGACAATAGCCAAGAAAACATTTCTCATTTTCATTTAGTTACTTGATGTACTAAAATAACAAAGTGAAACTGAAAAAAAACTACGGTATGTTAAAAAACAACAGAGCAATAAAAAAAAATCACAAAAACACATAAAATAACTAAAACTTAAAATATAAAAATAAAAACAAATTCAAACTATTAATAAAATATTCCATTATACTAAAATAATGCTGATGCATAACAAAAATAATCAAAAATGGAATTCATTTCTCAATTAAAAGTTCTTTCTCACTGAGAATTTTTTTTCAATGCAAAGTAGCGTGAAGAACACAAAACCACATAAAAGCTAAAGTGCTTGATTGTGAACAAAATCACCTGTGATTGGTCAATGACACACTGCAGCTGCAAAATAACTTTTTATTTTGCATGGTGTGAGCCGCTAGCACAGCTTGGCAAGCGGTTGTGTTTTCTGTGCCATCACCGTTTTGCCGCCTGCCTCTGCTCGCTCAATGAAAATGACAACACATGTTTCATTGGAAAAACATGCCTGTGACGAGATTTCTGCAAAAGGATATTATGTTGCTTCTTTCATGTTTCGCAGCACTTTAAAAGCGAAATGTCCTGTGAGTCGTGCTAAAAGTGTGTTCAGTTTTATCTGAAACATAAATCTGGCAATGCCTTATTACGTTGGTTGTTGTGCCTATTTAAAAGTCCGGTGAGTGCACTAAAAGGTTAATGCTGTTCAGCGTTTGAAAATAACGCACCACTAACACTAAACATTACTATAAACTCAAGTGACAGTGTTAACGAAAGCGAATACGACATAAAAACACCTTTGCTGAAGCAACCAGCTTGCTTTTATAAGTGCAATGCTGCACCAGGTGAGCTACCGAGCAAGTTTACTACATCAGAAAAGCTATACATATGGAGATAGTTATGTGATGTAAATGTCAAACTGTCTCTAGTGTTTAAGAAACTGCAGTGAAATGTCAGTATAGATACGTTTTTGGAGTTTTGAAATACCTGAAATGAAAATACGTGAGATAAACCAATATAAACCATATACAGGTATTGCTGTGGTCATGTATTTATTGTCTTCAGTTAAGTGATCTTTGATCAGTTTCTGTCTTCTTTTTATTCAGCTATGTCGATAAATGGATGTCTTTGTCCATATTAGGAATTTCCTGGAACGTCATAAGCTACTTTACTTTTGTGAGGCATATTTGGAGTTTGTGCACTAGGGCGCCCTCTGGCTTTGAGTATGAATGAAACAGACTTTACATATATACAGTAATCCTCACATCATCCTATTTTAGGTAAAAATAGAAAAAACAACTTTTCTCGATAGAAATTTGAAGTAAACATATGCAAATCCATACATTTAAGTTTTCATTAATGAAAAATACACCTCATTATCATGTTCGAGCCACGTTATATTTATATTTCAACAAAAATATCAAATTCTATGCCCTTAATGTTGTAGCAGTTTTTCCCCATACTGAATATCGATATTTTTCAAGGTGTTATATCAAAGTGAGAAATTTCACCATTGTGACGACAACACCACTATATACTAATGTCAACTGTTTAAAAAGAATATTTAATGCGTAATACCACGCTTAGCAAGCACCGCTAATGAACAACTCCAGATCACAGATGCCATACATAAATATTTTGCAAAACAAAGCCTGATTCATATCGATAAAAGTCACATGCATAAGAAAAGAGCAGTTGTGCTGGGTCATTTCTGCATTACGTGTGCATCGTTAGGAATTGTGGACTAAAGGAAGCCTCATGGTACGGTTATCACTGCTGGAGGTGCTGCTGTTGGGTCTCCAGCAGTCAACAATTAAGACATTGAGGTCACATGGGTTAATTACGTATTGTCTCCCACTGCCTCAGATAATCTGTAGGGTGAGGCACCCCGGGCGAGAAAATGCCAGAAAGGAACGACGAGAAAACAACAAGTTATTGTGCACAATGTCACAGCTGATCTGATCACCTTTTTATGAAAATCAGGTTTACACAGACGGCGTGGAAAAGCATCCCTCTCTCGTTTATTTGCGAGTTTAAAGCAGCATCGGCAGCTGGCGAGAGAGCGTGCGGTCTCTACTCGCCGATAAAACAGCACAGCCTCGGGCTATTTACAGCGTGCTGATATGCAGCTGACAACAGCACGTCCCATGACGGCCCGCTAGCGCATCACTTCCTCCCTGAGCATGCATCTGCTGGAGGTGATGTGTTAGACTTACGCTTTACATCACACCGCGCTAATGCTAATACTAGCCCATTATATGGCACTTTACATTTGAAATGCTAATATGCCAATATAGATGCGTTAACATAAATGCTACGCTAACACGGATGCTTATTTACATTACTTACAGCAACAAAAAGCTTCAAGGGACTATATTCTACACACTTAGCAATTCATTTTTCCCCTGAAGTCCACTTATAATATCAGTCAAGGTTTCCTGCACCAAAATAGTTGTAAATTAGCCTTAACTGACCATGTTTGTACCCTCTCGCTGACCCTCAGGGGCCGTTCACACAGAATGCGTTCTTGTTTTTTATCTAAGCTATTTCTTAATTGTTGGTCTATGTAAATATGCCCAAAACAAACATCTTTATTAAGATGTGTCTTCTTTTTAAGTAGTTTAACATTTAAGAGGCGTGTTAAAACAACAGACCAATTAGATAAATCTTTCGCATGTGTTTATATTAGCAATATGGGATAATAATAGGAACTAATGTCTTTCTGGTTGCCTGTTACCTTCTGAAATAGACATTTTTACATTGAGATATGTATATATGTATTTACATACATATACATATAAATACACACAGTAAACCAGAAATATTGTGAATATTATTACAGTTAAAGACGAGCTCTTTTCTATTTTAATATCTTTTAAAATGTCATTTATTTCTGTGATGCAAAGCTGTATTTTCAGCATCATTGCTCCGGTCTTCAGTAGCTATGTTTCCATCAACCTACTTTTATGCGCATTTTGGGATATTGCATAAAAAAAAAACACTTGATGGAAACGCCAAGATGAGTATAAATTCTAAAAATGCACATAAAAACATATGCGCTCAACTAGGTAGGATAAATTTCTTATCCGTTAAGAAAACATGCACATAAACTCAGACGGAAACACTTTTACAGAATAAATTCCTTAATGCGCATTAAAAAAGACACGTGACTTTGCTATGGGACAGCAGAAAACTGGACCAACCAATGGACAGATCTCATTGCACAGCATCTGAAATGCTAGTTTTGTTATTCTGAAATGCTTGAGCAAAGGCTCGTCAAAGTGCTTCATTATAATTTACTCCCAGAACTGCATTCCTAAACCGCAGGCTCTGAAAATAAGATAACATGACCGCGTTTCATCTGCATGCTCTGAAGCTCATAATTTATTGTATACACAAATTATTATATACAGTGCCTTCTCCTACTGCAGCAAATTAATTTTTTCTTCATGATATTTAGCGCAAGTTAATCAGGAAGTGATGATTTTGTTCTCTTCAACTCACTGGATGGAAACGGTGCTTTATTCGCAAATGTTTTATGCGATATTCCAATTTTGCGCATAAGTTTAATTCGTAACTTTGGATGGAAAGGTAGCTAGTGTCACATGATCCTTCAGAGATCAGTCTAATATGCTTTTCTGATATCTAAAATCCTTTTTTTCTCTCAAGAAACATTGTATTATTATCAATGTTGAAAACAGATGTGGTGCTAAATATATTTGTGGAAACTGTGATATTTTTTTCAAGATTTTTTGATCAATGAAAAGTGAAAAAACAACAAAAAAAAACAGCATTTATTTGAAATATTTTGTAACATTATAAATTGCTTTACTGTCACTTCTGGTAAATAGAATCCGTCCTTGCTGGAAAAATATGTTAATTTCTTAAAAAAAACCCTTCACCCTTAATTTTTTTTTAAAAATTGAAAATATAAAATATTTAAAATAGATTTAAATTCAGTGTAAAAAATACACTACATTCAGTCCGTTCTCTCAAATGATGCATCATGTTTATAGAGCACAAATCCTGGCCTTCCATTCTCCTCCATCCCCCCGTCAGTTCATCTACCGTATACACAGAGAGGCCGCCGTTCCTCCCCAGTGGAGGGTCTTTCTGACCTGAGAGAGACTCCTCAGGCTCTGACACGGCCTCCTACGTCCCTGCAGACGCAGCCCTGGCTGTCAGGACGGACCCGCAGCAGTCACCTCCAGCCAGTCTGCAATCATCTCCTCCCTGTTCGCCGCTACTCTTCCTTCAACCGCGCGGCATCTGTGGGCCAGGTCTCTGAGGAACACTGCGTGCCTCCGCCTGGCTCCCCTCCATGATAAACGGCGTCTGTTTACAGGCTAACCACTGTGTAAAGTGCACAATAAATCACTAGCCAGACAAACTTCTGGGGGAGAAAAGTGTAACATTAAGATGGGCCTTTTTTGTCATTTGTTTAAAGCAGTCATGCCTTGCAAACAGCTTCTCTCTCTTGCTCTCTCTCTCTGTTGTCTAAAGTGCTGAGAGAAGGAAGAAAGCGTCTCACAGAAGGGAAATTAAACTCTGTAACGGTTAGGGATCTGCACACTTGACCTTAGGCAGCAAAAGCAATAGAATTCAGATTAAGATTAAACGTAGACAAAATTAAAACACATAAATCAAGCTTCTCTAGGCTTTAGTTATTCGCAAATAGCATTAACAAGAGACTTATTTAATAGTAATTCAGCATCATGCAAATTAATTGAATCTTCATTTAAATGAAAAGACATTACATGACTGAAAGTCTATTCTCAAGTTTTTTCTTTTTTTTGCTTATATTTACTTTGTCAACACAAAATCAAATTTTACCCTATTGCCTTTCTTAATAAAAAGTAAATAAGTTCCTGGACATAATGTACAGAATATATATTAGTGTGAATTATTCTAAATTGAAGTGAAGTTTTCTTCTCTAATATTCCATCAAAATTTAATACGTTTTTAGGTAACATTTTTTCTTACTGAAAACCCTTTGAAATTTAATTCATAAATGTGTCAAATCACATAAATTAA
Organism: Tor tambroides; assembly: GCA_021397915.2. Taxonomy (NCBI): domain Eukaryota; kingdom Metazoa; phylum Chordata; class Actinopteri; order Cypriniformes; family Cyprinidae; genus Tor; species Tor tambroides. Next base: position 10,485 of record JAFVLL020020486.1, on the reverse strand, counting down.
ATGGTTTTCATGTTGAGTTTATATAATACATGTTCTTGGTCTTGTGCACATTATTCTAAAATAAACAAATAAATAAATATGCATGTATGTATGTGTGTGTGTGTGTATATATATATATATATATATATATATTTATATACACATACATACATACATATATAATACAAAAAATATAAAAATCCAAATTCAAATATTTTCTGCTTTAAAACAAAACGGACACTGAAAAATCATGTTAACCAGTTATGTTCACTCAAAAATATGTCAAATCACAGAAATAAGGTGGTTTTAATGTTGACTTACTGTGGACATAGGAAAATTTAAAAATAAATAAATAAATAAAAAACAATTCATAGCATTTTTCTGCCCTGAAACTACTATGAAACTATGATTCTTTGCTTCGATGTAAGCACTTGTAACAACTATAGACCTCAAACCCTCAAGCAAGAACACACCTGCCTTCCAGTGCTACAGCAGTAAACATGGTCTGTAACTCAGTAGCCTTGTGTTTTCTCTAACAAAGGACAAATATACGTGAGCTGAAGGACACGCAAGCTGGTAAACATCAATCTAGTTGCCGCACCCCGGCCAAAGCCACCGCACGTCCACATTAACACACACAGCGGACGCCAGGCGAGAGCAGCCTCATTGACTATTAACATATCATTAACTATTAGGTCAGACAAAATGAAGAGGGAGAGAGAGGCAGAGAGGAGCGGGGCAGCTGGCGATGGGGGAGATGCCACATGTTCATCTCCCCCAATCTCATCCCTCCTTCCCTCCAAACTCCAACAGCCTCCATGATGAACAACTACAACTGAAATGAAGACTTCTCACAGGGCTGGCCAAACCTGAGCATGTGAGTATGTGGACTCGCTCTCACAGGTGCTGAGCTACAGGACTCCTATAAATGGAACGTAAATTAAGACTTAAACCTCTCTCAAATACGTTAAAGGAGGACACAGCCTTAAAAGTAGACACAATAAACATTTTTAAACACAGTGCTTGTTTTACTTCAGTTGGTAAGGGAAAAAAAGTCTTATTTTAATTAAGATGACCTTGATGTACTAAAAAACTGAAATGAAAACTGAAATAAAAATTAATAAAAATATACAGATATATAAAAAACACAAAGTACTAAAAACGGCAAAAACACACAACAAATGTACTAAAACTTGAACTAAAATGAAAAAATATTAAACCGATAATCTGTCTGACATACATACATATATATATATATATATATATATATATATATATTAGGGATGTGCCCGAAGCCGAATACCTTATTCGGAAAGGCACGGATAATGGCTTCAAAACGAATAATGGATTTATCCGAATAACAGAAAAAATATTCGGCAGACACAATCACATGTTTGTTGGAACAGCACTACATTAGTGAGGTCTGCGGTTGTTAAGATTTGTGCAATAATAATAGCTAGTACTGCTTTGATAGCGTTTGACACAGTTTCGTACAGATAATATCATGGTGATCATTGCGTTTGTCTAACGAATGTGGTCTCCTCAGCAATAAACTATCCGCGCGCTCCTTTTTTGATTGCTGCCTGTCAGTGCCGGCGAAGCAGTGTTGCCAGATATTGCTACAAAAAACAAACACAACTAACCCCCTGAAAAATTTAAACCAAAGTAAGTTTAATTCTTGTATTTTGCAAATAGGATACAGAATCTCTAACCTTAACCTTCATCTTCCCACTTTATTAATGCACTAATTACTTTATTAACGCTGTTGCATTAAGTATTAAAACAAGTCCAGCGACGCTTATAATAACTAGACCTATATAATAACTAGCAACATGGCGGAGCGGAGTGGAGGCTGCACTTGCGCCAAGCTCGTTCACTCAGCCTACGTTTCGCAGCACGAGTCAGCCACATGAATTTATTCAGCGACATTATTTTAAATAATTTTTTATATGTTTTCAAATTTTACTTTTGAACATGAAACATTTATGGAGGTCTGGACCTCATAGCTATGGGCCTGGATGTGTAAAGTGAACGAGTGTAAACTAGCCTATGTGAATGAAATGAGCGCAAATCAATAGCTGCGTTGGGGTCTATGCGCGTCTCTCAGAAATCAAAGCTTTGTCTGGAGTTATATCAACTCGACAAAAATATCCTAAAAACGGTCCAAACTTCAAACCTTTTTTAAATCCAACTGTAAAAACGCATTACATTAGCCCTTTTCATGAACGGCATTACATTTAATTATACAAGAGGAAGAAAAGCGATGTTTGATCAAGGCTTTTGGAGGGTTCAAATGATTTGTTGCGCTCTGTTGATAAAATACTCGTAAATGATCATAGACTCCCGCAACACTTGATCTATAAGTTACTTCAAGTTCAAGCGAGCATTATTGTCATTCTGAGTAGGCTACTGAACACTTTCTTTCCATTTCAATTTTTTTTTTCAGCTTCTTTTTTTTTTTCTACTAGTGCTCTTATTTAAGATTGTGGATGCTTGTCTCTTGACAAATTTGTACACAAAGTTTCACTGGAAAATAAGAAGAATAAAGTTATGTTTTAAGTTTAAGTTTTAAGTTAAGTTTTAAATAGAAGATATTTACAAAGTTATAATTTTAATAAAACAGAATACTTTCTTTAGTTATACAAGACATATTTGTTAAATGAAAACTACGAATCCAACAGATTTGAATTTAAAATGGTATTTTCATGTAATTTGATGAACTTCCGGTTTAAGCCACACCCACTTCCGGATCTATCCGAATACAGATACAAATAATTTTGAGATTGTCACAGATACAGATACAGATACAAATAATGGCTCCGCTGCACACCCCTAATATATATATATATATATATATATATATATATATATTTTACAGATATTCATAGCCTAGTATCCTTTAAATAAAAGCCATCCATTTTCAAGTGAGAAATGCACAGTAGACATAGACTATCTAAAAATGATAAACAAATTTGCATCATAAAATAGTTAGCATAAATATAATGGGATACATAATAACAATGACTAAATATTTAATTTACTAAAAGAAAATTGTTTAATTAAATAACATTAATGAATAATAAATAAAATTATTACATACATATTTTTTATCAATATATATTTTATCAATATATTTTATCATTATCAATTATAATATTGATAAAATGACATGATAAAACACGATAAAATATATGAACTGTTTTAGAAATAAATTAAAAATCAGTTCTGCATTTCAGTTATCAGACACATAAGCATAAAAATAATGCTAATCCAATTTGAGTCAGCCTCTACTAAAAAGTTTGCAACGACAAATTTAGGATTCATGAGAGCTTTCCATTTCAGATTGGTATCAGGTAATATGTTGACAAAAAAAAATTAGTGCTATCAATTATTATGCTCAAAATAATAAGCCTTATCTTTAAAGTGTGGATGACCCAATACTGTTATGATCTGCTGCACCATAAAAACAGATGAAACTGACTCAGATTTCAACCTGGAGAGACTGATAATGACAGACAGCGTGAGTGAGACAGCAGACGTGTGTGTGGGAAAAGTGACATACAGACAGTAAGAAAGTGTCTACATGCGTGTGAGAGAAAAAGACAGATGAGAGGTGTTAAAAGAGATCTTATCAGAACTTCTAAATTGCCGCAGGAGCCGTGAGAGATCTTTTTCACTGAAGTCAATTTTGAGGCTGACAAGCCATGTAGAAATGTGCAAATATGGATGCGCGGTATTGATTTCTTTATTGAAGGCACCAGCATGGGAGATGCTCGAATCACTCATCCTACCCCTCGCCGAGACCTCTTTCAAATAAGAGCGTCGTTAGATTGCTCATTTCGTATGGGGCTTAGCGCTGGGGGGAGGGGAGCTACTCGACATGCCATATTTATTGGCCTGCTTCACTCCAAATGACCTACAACAAGCATCCGTTTAAAAAAAGGTGTGAGAGCATCAGATCTCGCTGCTTGGCTCTCACTCAACCTTTCAGCATATCCTCAATCTCAGAGTCAAACATGTCAGCACTACACCAGGAACAGGAATTGTAAGGAAATGAACAGTTCTGGTTCCGGTTCCAGTTCCGGCTGCTATGAATGATTCCAGTTCTTTAATCGAATTCCAGTTACATTAATGATGGAAATATTTACAACAATAATTAAAAATGATTTCTCAGCATTAGATATGAGACACATAAGCATAATAATAAAATCAGTACAGAATCATTCATTAAAAGGCATTGTGAGTCAATCTTTACTGAAAATGTTACAATAGCAAAAGTAGGTCATTTCCACTGCCAAATGATGCTATAATGTGACAAAAATGAAATAGTCTGATATAGTCTAATAATAATATTTTTAATGAATTTACCGTATAAAATGTATTGCATCTGATCATTCTCTCTCTCTGTCTCTCTCTTATTAATGCAAAAAATGTAATATAACAATAATAATAATAACTTACAAAATTGTAAATAATGTTAAAATATTTACAATTTATTTATTTATTGGTGCTGTTATAAGTAAAAATGTAAAAAGGTAAATAAAAAAATGAAGTAATAAATAAATAAAATATTATAATAATTAACTTAATTTACTAAGTTTCCAGTATTTTAATTAATATTACAACTTACTATTTATATTTATATAATTTATTATTTATATTTTAAAGTCGTCGTCTGCATTGTGCCCTGATCCTACTGCCTATATGTCGCCAATAATTTCCTGTTACTATCAACAGAAAGTGCAAAAAATGTAAAACATAGATAGTGTTGTCTCTTAGATACTGCCTTTAGACACAGCTGATGTCTGAAATCTAAATTAGCACCCCTCACCAGAGAGGATGACAAAAGCACTCCAGGAGCAGAAGAGCCAACGCAGGCTTTCCGTGTAGAAACTACGCCACTTTTACAAAGTTCCTTCGGGTGACCAGGCAACAATATTGTTTCAACTTCCCTCCGCGCCAGGATTTAATTAAGTGATAACAGTCACCTTCGGGTGATGACACAGGACAATAATATCTGGGCTAAAGGAAAATGCTGAGACTGGCCAGCACGTATTATCTTGAGCAAAGATAGAGAGAAAGAGAGAGGAAGAAATCCGTACTTTACAAACACGTCTGGGCTTCATCCAGGTTAGACTCGGGAAGAGGAAATATTTTCTGAGTCTAATCTGAGGGGTTAAGGGGGGGATTTAGCTCCAACCTAAGAGGATTAAACATCATTTGAATGCTTATGTGTTTAAACACAGGCTTAATAAAACAATATGACGTCAGTACAAACAAATAGGGGGCTTGACTTGATTTGGAGGGAGAACTGCCCGTTGACACTAAACATATGCATTTCCCAGAAAACTTGCATAAAGTAACACATTTCTGACTGAAACAGGAGATTAAACAAAAATAAAAAGCACGAATTGGTTTTATCCTTCAGAATGCTAGGAGGCAGAGCAAGTAAAGAACTGATAACAATAAGTCCAGGAACTGTTAGAAACTAAATTCTGATTTTTTTTTTAACTTTCTGCTAACATAAAATCAAAATGCATGCCATATGACTTGGGCACGTGAATTGTAGACCGTCCCGCCATTTAACCTCAAGCTAAAATGGTTAAATCCTGCAGGAAATGGAACAAAATGAAATCTGGAATATTGCAGAGATCCTGCAGAATGAAAAGAAAAATGAAATAATGAAAAACAGAATCAAAGACGAGTTTATTATGGAGAACAGACAAGGAAGCCTAGAGATATTCACTTGAGCCTGGCTGAAAATTCAGCAAAATTTCCTCTCAAAATGATCGCAATGACTGAAATTAATTTTAATGACATTTATTTCTCAAAAATAGAGCCACTTATTCAAAGCTTTCATCAAAGAAACTCTTTTAAGTGCGCAGATCCACTTTATACTTACACTATCATTCATATGTACTGCAGAGTTCTGCACTAGAAATATATATTTTTAATTCATACTCAGTAGATACAAACACTCCGGAAAGATTCCCTTAGAGTACATACGGTCATTAGTATGCAAGATGACGATTTATTCAAACAATGATAACGAGTTCAGTCTCTTAGAGATGAATAGTAAATCATTATGGTTTTTTTTCTGCAAAGTTTGGCCTTTTTATAAAAGAAAAGCGAATTTGTCGCAGCTGATGATTTGCTATGCATTCATGCACAATACATAAGATACATGATAATGCGAAAGTTTTGTTTTGGAGACCCAAGGCCGGTCCAGACGGGGTACGGCGGTCCTGCAGGTAATGAGGACCTTCACACAGCCAACACTGATTGCCTTCTCCTGTACGAAAATGTCTAACAATGACTGCTCAGAAGCCCTTCAATACGGACAGCGATCACACACACACAATCGCAAACGCACGCACACATCTCAGCGATGCCTCTTAAGAAATCGCATAGGGCCTGACCACCACAGTCTAATTATGCTAATTGCTTCAATGCCCTTGCTTTATTTATGCATGGCGTCTAAGATAAATAAGAGAAAATTGCTTTGGATCTAACTGTATTCATTTTAGAATGCAAACTAGCCCGTGTTTGTTATGAGATTGCTGATGTGTTTACCCCTGAAATTCTGCAGGTAATTGCAATTTTGATTGTACATTTATTTTTCCCACTGACAGTCCCAGGACTGCGTCTGTTCTCAGTTTTTATAATTAAATGCTTTGTAATATTTAAGCACACCGAATGGAAGAAAAACAGCACACATTAGAATATTTTATTCACCAGACTGAATAGCTCGCTCAGGGGGATCAAGACACACTGGGAGAATGAAAATGCTTGAATTCTGGAGGTTTTGTTGAGGGAAACATTAAAAGGTGGAAATTGGAATAAAGGGTGAGATATATGTGTCTCGTTATCGGCCTGAGAGTTTCAGAGGAAAATCTAAAGACTGTTCTGGTCCTAAGGCTCAAAACATACTCAACATAAAAATATCTAAACAAGCTCGATTTCACATGCCGAAATGCGATTCATAGCACGCAACAACTGCACAGTGCAATTCTATGTGCTGCCACAAGGGGAGCTATAGCTGACAAATAGCCGCCTTCTATGATTTTCTCTTTCAGGTCAACCAGCGTTGCCAAGTCAGCGGTTTTCCTGCAGAACTGGGCCACTTTTATACAGTTGCCGACCCCTGGGATGTTTATTTTAGTCCGCGGGTTGAAGAAAAATGCCTCACCTGCCTGACCCCAGGAACATGATTTTGATCATGATTGGGCTAGTTTTAAGTAACAATTAGTCTGCTTTTGACACTGACCTGGCAACCCTGAGGTCAACTACCATCATGCTGGATTTGTGCTTTCATAATTCAGATGAGGTTTAGTTTAAGTACTTAGTATCACATTTGTCTCTTAATATAGTCTACTTTAGCATATTTATTCATAAAGCACCTTTACAAATAGAAGCTGAAACCAAAGTGCTGTACTGGCAGTAGTAAAAAAGTAATATATTTAAAATACATTTATTTCATGCTAAGTATAGTTAAAATCAACACATATATTTCTCGAGATTTACTGATATAAAAATGATAGTTAAACTTTATTTGGAGTAGGCTACTGCTTGTGCACAATGCACATTTCTTAATATTAAGCCTAAAATGTGTTTTAATGTCCCTATTGATGAAGATTGTATGATCTATAAATAATATCGGTATTTAAATGCAAGCTATTTGAAGTGTAGCTGAAGTATACTTGTAATAGTTCCACTTTAGCACAATCAAATATACACTGTAAAAAAAATAATTTTGGCAGCTGTGGTTGCCAGAATAATTTTGTAAAAAATACAGAAAAACTGTAAACACATTTACAGAACAAAACTGTAAAATTTACAGTACAAAACTGTAATTTACAAACAAGGAAATTTGAATGTGAACCACTAAATTCAACAACACACACTGCAATTAAAATCTGTTTTTCTACCTTTAACATACTGACAACCACCATAATAATGCAGGTGGTAAAAGAGAAAGCCACATGAAGAATCAAAGCTCATCACAAGTAGCTTCGCCCCAAGCAGAAGTATATACTAATAAATAGAAGGTGCACAGAGTCATTCATGCAAACACAAAACACCATCATGATGACACACACGATACTTAAATAATGCAATAAACTTTCATTAAACAACAGAAGATGTATCAAAGTCCAAATGTACAAAACTGATAACAAAAACTATTAAAAAACATGATTATTTAAACAAAATACTTTCAAATGTGGAGTGTCACACAGGGAATTCTGGGAATATCAGTTTACAGTTTTTGACTGTAAATTATACATCGATTTGTTATTTTTTACTTCTAAAAACTGTACAATTAACAGCATTTTACTGTAAAATTACATGAAATGTCTGGTTAGATTTTTGTTTTACAGTTTTTCCCTGTATATAATACGGGAACATACTGTTAACCTATTAACAGTTTTTTTCAGTAGCGTTTTTACAAAATTTTACAGATAATATTACACTTATTTTTTACAGTGTACTTCAGTATATCTTTAGTTAGACTTCAGCACTATTTCCACACAATTAAAGTGCAAAATTAGTTGTTCCAATTTAGCACGCTTTAAGTATATTGTTTAGTATACAAAAAGTACAATGGCAGGGTATTTTGCAGGGTACAGAAATATGTACAGTAAATGCATTTGTAGTATGCTTAGCATGAAATAAATATATTTCAATTTTTTTATATTTATATTTCACTAGGGGTATAAAAACTGATTTATGAATAAAACATAATTTTTTGAAGTGGAAATTGTTCAAAATATTTTGAAGTTGTAAAATTAACAATTCTCTATTTGCTCTCCAACTCAATACTAAAACAATTGTGATGAGATATTTCATTCCTATGTGTAAATACATCAGAGAACAGCTTCTCTTTCACTCTGGTGGACAACCTCAGCATTTAACAGAATTTATCTGGAAAATACATAGCTGAGGCTGTTTTGATAATGTTTCACATCTTAGATCCAATAGTAATAAATGTTTAAGTTCAATAATAGACCCTCATTCTTCTATACGGAGAGTTTTGTCTGCATGTATGTGCTGTATATCAAGAGTTGGGCACAGCACGTCATAAATTCATAAAATTACAATTGATTCGTCTGAGTGGAGGGAGAAAACAACAAACATTTGCATCTACTTTAAATGAATGAACTCATCTCTCCCTCATGCAGAAGTCTGAGGGACTCGCTCGAGTTTTGCCTGGTCATCTGGGGTAAATCATTGCCGTCTTTCAATCCTTTGTTATGAGGTATGGATTTCACCTCTGTGATGGAGCTTTTGAGTCTATTTGAAATGTTGGAGACCGTAACGATGAAGGATTTTACCTTGATTAATCAAAACATGGATCTCTCTCACCCATAGGCCAATTACGACTGGCCTTTGGACAAATAGAGGTCTACTTCTGAAAGATTCTCTCTTTGATTCCCATTTCATGTAGAATAATAATCAAGGATATCATTTTCTAGCTCAAAATGCATACTTAAAGAACTGGTTAAATGGTTTGGTTACTAATTTGATGAACTGATAATGGCTGCATTGAACTTGCCTTTTTAATGTTGAATAAAGCCAACATCAAACCTACAAACTTGGGGTTAGTGAGATTTTTTTTTTTAAATAAATAAGTTAAGTGCATTAAATCAATCATAAGTGACTGTAAATACATTTGAAGAGTTCAGATGCAAAAGCCTGTAAGTGCCATCTGAAATTTTCTTCTAAAATGAACATTTTTCTCATGTGCAGGTTCAGTAATTTCACTTTAATGGAACAGATTCTTTTCGTTGCCATCAAAATGAAACAACTGAACATAAATACAGGAGCCTAAGAAAGTTTCAGATGGCACTTGCATCTGAACTCTTCATTTATAATGTTATAAAAGATTTCTATTTCAAATAAAATGCTGCTCTTGTGAGCTTTCAAGAATCCTGAAAACAATGTCTCATCGTTTCTACAGAAAAATGATTAAGCAGCACAACTGTTTTCAAGAATAATAATAAAAAAGAAACGTTTCTTGAGCAGCAAAGCAGCATATTAGAATGATTTCTGAAGGATCATGTGACACTGAAGACTGGAGTAATGATGCTGAAAATTCAGCTTTGCATCACAGGAATAAATAATATTTTGTAGCATATTCAAATAGAAAACGGTCATTTTAAATTGTAATAATATTTTTCAATATTACTGTTTTTACCATATTTTTGATCAAATAAATACAGCCTTAGTGAGTATATTCTTTTCAAAAATCTTTGACAGCTTCGTATAATTACACATGCAACCCACCAACTTGTCTATGAAAACACGTAGCTTTGCACATTGCTACTTAATAATACGACTATATATTCCAACGACAACATTATCCTGTCACAAGTTGCTGTCAGATTCAGCAGACTAATTACCGCTTCCCTCGTTTCCACCAATCACGCATAAGCCTGTCGGTCTGTTTGTTCAGATGTATTAGTTTATTTGATTATCCTCTCAGTACGGCCTCAACAAAGCTACAGT
>JAFVLL020020485.1:84409-154776 GCA_021397915.2 Tor tambroides | reverse complement strand
CGATGCCAATGGCAACCAAGACCGCATGAAGCTCTCAGACTTCAACTTCATCATGGTGCTGGGCAAAGGCAGCTTTGGCAAGGTAGGACACACCATTCATTCATGTATACATCCTCATTTACACACACAGTAGTGTTAGTATTAGGTCTGCCAAAGCTAGCGTTACCTTTTGAGATTAAATGCAGTTCAAATGCAGTTTTTGTTTTCTTAATAATTAATAGTTAAATTCAGCGAAGACTTCTTTTAAATGAAGAATTCTTTTAAATGTCCTCTAAAAGTTCTTTTTAAAGACTGAATAGTCTTGAATAGTCTCATTACACTCATTATTCTCACATTTATCAGTAAATAATTGGAAAATCTTCTTAATAGGTATTTTATGTATAAATTAAACCCATATGAAATATTTAATAAAAAACACTTAGTGCCATTTGTAGGCTTTATATAATAATGTAATTTTAATATCATCAAATCAATTACATAATTGCTTTTAAATTTAAGTAGTAAATAATTATTCAATTATTTAAATCACTTTGTCAGGATCACAATAATCATGTTCTCCTTTACGCTGTCTTTCTGCAGGTGATGCTGGCCGAGCGTAAAGGCTCAGATGAGCTGTACGCAGTGAAGATCTTGAAGAAGGATGTGGTCATTCAGGATGATGATGTGGAATGCACTATGGTGGAGAAGAGAGTTCTCGCTCTCTCTGGCAAACCACCCTTCCTCACCCACCTCCACTCGTGCTTTCAGACCATGGTACACATCACGCACTCTCTGTACTAAGCAGATTCACATACACATGAAAAACACATTATAAGCCTGTGATCAATTGTGTTGTTGTTGATTGTAGGACCGTCTTTACTTTGTGATGGAGTATATCAACGGTGGAGATTTGATGTATCAAATACAACAAGTGGGAAAATTTAAGGAACCCCATGCTGTGTATGTATTCACTCCTAAAAACAAACACAAAAAAGTTAAATAATGACTTAATTATTGAAATAATTTTTTTTCAAATGTTAAAATGATACATTTAATTATTTATTGCGCAAAATAATATTCAATTGTTATTTTAAGACTGGACTAATGGCTGCTGGAAATTCAGCTTTGCCATCATAGAAATAAATGGCAATTTATTATTATAAATATATTAAAATAGAAAAGAATTATTTTTAATTTCACAATATTATATTTGCTTTCCGAAACATTACAAAAGCTTACCAAGTGTTTTAAAATATTACTATTTTATTTTTCCCATTTTATAAAAGCAAACATAGTCGTAAATTTGGGTTATTGATGTGAATATTAATGCCATGCCATGCTAACCAACAAAAGTATTGTTATTTAGATGTGTTCATGAGTCAGATCAGTAATTTAACTGGTTTTAATTCTACTTTTTTTTAACCATCAGGTTCTATGCTGCAGAAATTGCCATCGGCTTGTTCTTTCTTCATTCAAAGGGCATTATTTACAGGTGAAATGATTGTTTGTTTGTGAATCTAAGCATAAAAATTAAATGCAACAATCACAGTATTTAACAATCTGTTATAATAAGACACAAAGCATTATGCATTAGTAATAATACTATTTTTCAATATTCCACTGTGATGTAAGTTGTCCCTCCAGTTAATTTGTGTCATATTTTTGAAACTAATTATGAATAATACCAAAATAATGAAACTGAATCACATATTTTGTGATGCATTGCATTATTTAGTTAATTATTTAGTGAATTATACTCAAATTGTTGCTCTTTGTTTTCTGGGTTTGTGTAGAGATCTGAAGCTGGATAATGTGATGTTGGACGCTGAAGGCCACATTAAAATTGCAGATTTTGGCATGTGCAAAGAGAACATGTTTGATGGGTCCACAACCAAAACCTTCTGTGGCACTCCAGACTACATTGCCCCAGAGGTGTGTGTGGATATATGAGTGCATTATGTGAATTACACTGAGTCTATGTTAGTGTGCACGAGGCATATGTATGCTTGTGTTACAGATCATTGCATATCAACCATATGGCAAGTCTGTCGACTGGTGGGCTTATGGAGTTCTCCTGTATGAAATGCTGGCAGGACAGGTAAACTAATGCTACCTTATCATTCTGGGTTTAAATTCAGAGCCAATGTCAGAAGTAATTATGAAATTGTGACAGATGCAGTGATGCCAATGTGCTTCCTCTTCTTTAGCCCCCTTTTGATGGTGAGGATGAAGATGAGCTTTTCCAGTCCATCATGGAGCATCATGTGTCTTACCCGAAATCCATGTCCAAAGAAGCAGTGGCCATATGCAAGGGGGTAGGCTACACACACAAACACGCTCTTTATAGACTCTTGTGTATGCTTGCATTAACTAATAGACACTGTTACGCATTGGCAGCTGATGACCAAGCATCCAGGGAAGCGTCTGGGCTGTGGACCGGAGGGAGAGCGAGACATTAAGGAACACGCTTTCTTCCGCTACATGGACTGGGAAAAACTGCAAAGCAAGGAAGTTCAACCTCCTTTCAAACCCAAAGCAGTAAGTAATAATGCAACTGTGTGTTTGTGTGTGTGTGTGTGTGTGTGTGTGTTATCAGGTGGGTGCATTGCAGCACGTGGCAATAAAATGGCATCTTTTTTACACTTTTCTTGCTCCTAGTATACTGTATTTTAGTTGCCGTGATGGAGAATGTCTTCATTATTTATGTGTTTGGTGTATGTGGCCAAGACGCTGTGGTTCCAAACTGTTCAGTGCAGGAAGTAAAGCGTCACTTCATGCTCTGCTGTTAAACCGCAAAGATTATGAAAACACAAATATGTGAGGCAGTGAAGGTTTGCTTTCAGATTAAGACACAGAAATGCTGCAGAAAACAATAATGGAGCATTTTAATTTGAATTTAAACATTTTTACTCTGTGGATTTTGCAGGTTGATTCAGGATGTGGATATACAGTGACCCAAAGACACATTCAGATACTTAAACCACACTTAAATATATTATTGTATTCATTTTAAAGACATTAGGCATAATTTTCAATGATAAAATGATACATATGCTGTTTCAAAGCCAACCAGCTGCTTTAGCTGAACAATGTGCAAGTGATTAATGGAAATGCACTGCTTATCTGCCAACATCTGCATCACTTAAATTAATTCATATTCATGACCCAAGCTGCGTCTGGCACAGCATGTGCACTATACCACTGAACAACAGAAGAAAATTCATCTTTGATTAAATATATATATACAGTGTGTGTGTGTGTGTGTGTGTGTGTGTTTATAAATAAGTAGTCTTATGTTTACCAAGACTATACTTATTTGATCAAAATATAGTAAATGCAGTAAAAAAAAAAACAAGTTAAAATAACTGTTTTCTATTTTATTATGTTTTAAAATGTGATTTATTCCTGTGAGGGCAAAGCATCATTACACATGATTAGCAACATAGTTTAGGTCTAATTATTGAACTGACAATAATGCTAGATATTTGTTTTGACATTTTCAAATGGTATTTCATATGAGTGTATCCATGGCAACTAGGCATTTGAAATTATGTTGTATATGTGAAGAGAGGCTGATGAGATATTTAATGTGTCTCCCACTTTTGGATCATTCCTAAACCCCCGCAGTTAACAGATTGCATATGAGTATTTTAACATGTTTGATTTAATTATTTGATTTATTTTGAATTCTTCATGATAGGTCTATATGTGCATAGATCTCCATGTAACAGTGCTGCCTGATTCAGTTTAATGTTAGGTTGTCATTTTGTTCTTTGCTAAAAAGTCTAAGCATATATTTCTGATAATGCATTTGACTGCAGCCTGATTGGCCAGTTTTAGTAAGCCCGCCCCCATATAATTCTGCATTAAGGATTTGTGAGGTGAGTTCAAAGAATAATCATTTAAATAGTGAATCAAAAACCCATTTACCTATTCACAGGTAAGTGATTTGAATACAGATCCCTTAATATTTTTTCACAATCCCTACTCTTCACCCTCTCACTTCTCTTTGAATACATGGAATTGTCCAATTCCACGGATTTCATTTTTCTGAATGCTGCACCTTTTTTGGCTTTTTTTATGTTTTAACTTCTAGCAGCATCAGAAATAAGTTAACACAGAAAATGATGTGCATGAAATGTTTGCTCAAACGAGAGTAGGAAGGTGTTTGACTGCCAATATGTGCATATATTGTAGTTAGGCAATGTAGGTATGTGCTCATCATTTTCTATCATTACTCATTCACTCAATTAAGACTGTTACTATATAAGTACTGTTATTATTATCACACTTCTGAGTAATTTTTTTTCAGTTTTTTCCCACATTTGAAGCTTCCATTTGCCATTAATTCCTCATTTGTTTGCTCATGCCGTACCATCGTTTTCCCATCCCATATCTCTCTTCTCTCGTCTTCTCCACAGTGCGGTCGAGACGCAGAGAACTTTGATCGTTTTTTCACCCGCCATCCTCCTGTCCTGACCCCTCCTGACCAGGAAGTGATTCAAAACCTGGACCAAGAAGAATTTCAGGGCTTCTCGTACATTAATCCAAATTTTGCATCTGTGAAATCCAAGTAGCCAGTTCTAGCCAAGCACAAAATAGGGACCAATGAGATTACAGATCTTGAAATTACATAGTCTGAGTGAGCCAATGAGAGAGTTCAACCAGATTGATGGAGGAATGAAGGTAATTTCAATTCATATTGTTCCTTCCTGCCTATTATTTTTTTGTTTAATTAAAAGGATCAAGGAAAGAGATTGACTAACTTTGTAAAAGAAACTATAAAGAGTGAGTGTGTGGCAGCCTCATATATCATGGACTGTAGTTTTACGGGTTTAAAAAAAACTCTGGATCTGGACAAATCCAGTGTCCTGGTCACATTTCACCCCTTAGATAATAATTAATGACAAATCAAAATGCTCCCATTTTTCACTTAAAATATTACTATAATGACAATTTAATGAGAATCAGACAAAAATGTACTCAAATGTGATAAGGATCAGTGTGATTCTTCATTTTGTGATGTCACAATGCAAAAAAGATTGTAATGGTTTTAAAAATACGCTTCATTTTATTTATTATCAATATGTTTCTTCTTATTTATCTTTTCGCTTAGGGGTGAAATGTGACCTAGACATGCCCTAGAGGTTTTGTGAGATTCACTCATTGTTTCTGATGAAACATATCTTTAGAATATTAAATATAGTTGCCAAATCCATCTTTCTCCCCCTCATGCACACTCGCACACACAAACCATGCGCCTCAGATGAACCATTTACCGCTTATTGATCAGGATGTTTACTGGGTCTCCCCATTTTAGTGCTTTTTTCGGTTGGGTGTTGTGCGTGTGTTTGTGTGAAACTGTGCCAAGTCAGAGATTAAAGTTTAGGAACTGGTCATGCAACGTGTAGTTTTCCAACCAGTGCTGCTTGGATACTCATAACCACATCCTTAAACCAACTGGAAATGATAGTGATGTGACTACAACAACTTAATTCCAGACATGATGATGTTGTAACTACTTACGAGAACATATCTTTTATGTCATTATTCTGCCAAATGTGTGATGTATGACTTTTTTGACTTGTTACTGTGCCTGGCAGTGTTTGGATCAAATTACTGTGAAACTGTGGACAGACTGTTTCTATAGAGGAAAATATATGAATATGTATTTGGAATATATTAATGATTTCTCTATGTCTGTATATTTTCCTTCTCTGTGTTTATTCTTGCATACGCAACCAGTGCTGAAATGTAGTCTCTAAATACTGATATTTTAAGATAGGTTAAATATAGTTAATGTTTAGATTACGATATATCATTTTTCTGGTAAATATATTTCTTCGCTTTAAAAGATGATTTGCCAACCTGTAAAATGCAAAATTCATGTGTAAAAACATACAGTAAATATTGGCATATATATTGTCAGTGTATATAACAATATATATATATATATATATATATATATATATATATATATATATATAAGGTGGTCGGTAAGAAAAATTTTTTAAAGAAGTCTTTTATGCTCACCAAGGCTGCATTTATTTGATCAAAAATACAGTAAAACAGTAACATTGTGAAATATTAGTCTTGGGTATCACATGATCCTTCAGAAATCATTCTATTATGCAGATTTGTTGCTCAAGAAACATTTTTTATTATTATCAATGTTGAAAACGGTCTTGAATTTTTGTGGAAACCATGATGCATTTTTTTAGGAATCTTTGATGAATAGAAAATTCAAAAGAACAGCATTTATTTGAAATATTTTGTAATATTACAAATTGTTTTATCTTTGTCATTTTTGATCAATTTAATGCATCCTTAGTGAATAAAAGTATTAATTTCTTTTTAAAAAAACTTACTTGCTGACCCCAAAGTTTTCAAGTACATAATTATCTATTTTGAGTACATATAAAACAATCTCCACAATGCAAATACACTAACTGACTAGTCTTAAAAATAAGCTATCAACAAACCCTTCTGAATTCACTCACACATACTTAATTATCATAACGTAACCAATAACATACCTACAGCAGATCCATATGAGAACAAAAGGAGTGTTTTGCGTGTGTGTGTGTGTGTGTGTGTGTGTGTGTGTGTGTATACGCGTGTATAAATTGTGCATGTGGACTTCTGGGTCTCATGAGGACATGATGGCGCAGTTATTGAGTAGGTACAGGGACCAGACTCTCAAGAAGTACTTCTCTCCAAGGCCCTTAATCTTGAACTGGTTTGGGCGTCTAGCAGAAGGTAGGACTTTGTCTTGATTGTCCTCTGTCATGAATGAAAGGGCATTTGATGTCTCTCTGTTCCTGGTTTATGTGTTTAGCAGAACTTTGCGCTGTTTGTCTCCAGTTGGTGGCTGGACTTTAATGTCCAAATGTTCATCTCATTCTCATGGGTGTGTTTTAGACATTTATGGTCTAGTCTGCTCTCCTCTGTACTGTCCCTCCATGTTATTTGTGGTTTAATTCGGCCTCCTCCAGACTGATTCTCTTTTGTCTTGAGTTGTTGATTCTGATGTAACTTCAAGCTGTGGGTTCCTCTTCATCAGTTTCCTCTTGGTCTTTTTTGCTGTTTCTGACTTTTAGTATCTGATTATCCTCTGTGATGTTTTTCGTGTTGTCTTTAGAGTTGATATGTGATTAGAATGACAGACCTTTGATTTAAAGTCAACATAAAATCAAAATGGATCTTATTTGCTTTCTTAATACGTTTCGTGCGATTTGGCGTAAGTGCCTCTGTAATTCATCATCAACTTGTTTCTGCTGATGTCACCAAGGCCTTGTTTGCTATTGGGTCTTGATAACTTATTAACAGTTTTCATAGGCAATTTCCAATCAAATTCAAGTTTTTACTGTTGAATATCCTGCTTATCCGAAACAGGTTGCATTCTGAAAATCAAATTTTGTGTTGACTTTGAAACCTAACTTTAATTGCATTTCTACTAGAAAAATGGTCTTATTGAAGTGATGCATAATGCAACATGCCAACAAAAGCCTTTGCTGAAGATATGGAAAGGTTGTAAGATGTGGTTGATGTTTTTGGATCCCAAAAAAAAATTAATCTCATTTTGTAGAGAATTTGACAGTAAATACGGAAGAAAAAAAAGTGGTAACACTTCACAATTAGTGTAATAATGTACAAAAATGAATTTAAAATAATCTTTTTACAACATTTGTTAATGTCCATTTATAAATATTCATTGTTCTTTTACACAGTAATTAACTACTGTTCATTTATACAAATGAATGTTAAAATGTACACTATCATTAAAAAAAACTTTTGGGTCGGTAAGGTTTTTAAAAAAAAGAAATTAATACTTTTATTCAGCAAGGATGTATTATATTGATCACAAGTTACAGTAAAGACATTTATAATGTTACAAAACATTTTTATTTCAAAGAAATGCTGTAATTTTGAAATTTCTATTCGTCAGAATCCTGAAAAATATTAAGCAGCACAATGTCATGTGACTCTAAAGACTGGGGTAATGATGCTGAAAATTCACAGGAAAAAACTGACATATTAAAATATATATAAATAGAAAACAGTTATTTTTAATTATAATAATATTTTACAATATTACTGTTTTTACTTTTAAACAACTTTTAAAAGTCTTACCAACCCCAAACTTTTAACATTAGTGTATATAATTAAATAATGTAAACATGTAGAACCTTACTATATTGTGGTGTTATCAAAATAATAAAAACACTTGATTTAAAAATTGTGTAAATAGGTAATATCCTTGATCTTTGACCTTTAACACCTCGAGATCAGGTTACTAGTCAAAACCTAGACAATTAGTGACGTATGCGAAACATTATACACATTCATAGTCACACTCATAACGCTTTCTCTGTTTTTCTTTCAGAAAAATCGACGTGACACAGGTAATTTTGACAAGGAGTTCACCAAGATGGCAGTTGAGCTGACACCAACGGATAAACTCTTCATTATGAATCTGGACCAAAATGAATTCCAAGGCTTCTCCTACACCAACCCTGAGTTTGTCATTCAGGTTTAACACCAAACTCCAATCGACTGCTCCATACAGGTTTGAGAGCGGGAGACAGTCTTATTACCCAGAAAGCATTATTTTGTCCCTGTGCCATCTTGATTGTCCTCTCTCTTCACAAACCCAGGCACAAACCCAGCAGGTTCATACAGAACCAAACCAGGATTATACTCAGTCTCAACCAAGGCCTCAGAAACTCTGAAATGAATTGGACAGAGGAGAGAGAACGGTTATAAAAGAGCGTATTCATAGTCTCCATGAGAATGTCTTGTCTTTTCATCTCCATGAGAATTAACCTACCTCTTTCTTTTACACATTCTCTCCATAGATTCAGTCAGCTTTTTCCTGCTGCCCCTCATTTCCAAATGAATTAGCCTGACAACATGCAGCACTAATGGCTTTTTCCAGAGCTAATTAGGCCTTACGCAACCTTGAAACGTTTAAGTTAAAATCTGCTCTAAATTAGTAAAGCATTTTGGTATTAATTCAAAGTCAAGTTCCCGTGCATTGGTAAGTGTTAGATAAGCAAATACCCTCAAGCATTTATTGCCAGATGTTCGTTAAATGGTTGATATCTGTCGGCTTGGTCAGAGATTCTCAGTACAAGCTTGCATTAGCATTACAGCAAAACATTCAAATAATGACATCCATATGGCCTTTAGTTTGCTCCCAGTATAATGACTTCTGTTCATGAGAT
The DNA here is from genome assembly GCA_021397915.2 of Tor tambroides. Classification (NCBI taxonomy): domain Eukaryota; kingdom Metazoa; phylum Chordata; class Actinopteri; order Cypriniformes; family Cyprinidae; genus Tor; species Tor tambroides. The sequence continues at coordinate 145,570 of JAFVLL020020485.1, read as the reverse complement.
GCTCTAAAAAATTCATTATTTATGTCACGATAACTTGAGGGAAATTCATAAGACAACATGGTTGATTTATAATTTACATGCAACTCAAAAGCACATGCATAAAGCTTTGAAAATCAACATTTTTACATGAAAACAGTTGACTTTTGTGGTGCCAGAAATATAACAGCTGATCAGTAGAAATCTAATATTAAAACACTCTCAAATCAATTAATGAGCTTAACTGCGAGAGCATCACGTTGATTTTGCTTTTTGAGATTTTTAAATTGAAGGAGGTAATTATGTCATAATCATGACATAAAAAGCCATATTTATGAGATGAAAAGTCATAATTATGACCTCATTTTTTAATCTTACAATTTCAGCTTTTAAAAAGTGATGACTTTTTGTCAGTTTTATGTCAGAATGTTGACTTTTTATCTAATTATGACTTTTCATAAGTTTGGCTTTTATGTCTCAATTTCAACTTTTTATGTCTTAATGACTTAGTATGTCAATTCTGACTTTTCATGTCATAAATATGATTTCCCCTTATAGGGTGGAATTGGATTTTTAAAGAGAAGTTGGTCCAATGTCCATTTTAGGGTTAAAAACGGTCTGCAAGCATGACACAAAGAAAATAAAATGCAAAAAGCAGTGACTGTGGCATCAAGTAACATGAAATTAAAATATGCTTATGAAAAAATGGATAATGAATTAGGAGAGACATCTAGAAAAGTGCTATCATACGATAATGCAGACTTCTGATGTGCAATATGATGAGAATTACTGACTGGAAAAAGTTATAATGCCCTTTCAACCTTTACTGTGTTTTAAGCATTAAGTTTTACCATTTCTTTTCAATTTATTCTTGAACAGTTGACAAGTGCATACGGTTGCAATCCTTGATAAAGTGCATTAGTGCTGTTTACTGAATTGGCATCAGGGGTTGTTCCATGCATATCACTGGCTGCAAAGAATGTGATTCATACTGTATGAGCTGAAAGACTACAACATTAGCTACCAATCTTGACTGAAACCCTAATGTGCCATATATTTTTGTGGGGGAATCTGCAGTGTTTGGGGAGCTCGTTATGTGCAATGTGTCTGTGTTAAACAGACTCCACAAGGAGTTTTAGTCTACCCTATGCATGCCTGGTAGAGCCTTGCTCTTTAACTCGGTGTTAACTTATTACCTAAGTGTGTCAGTAATGGTTGGATCTGTTGTAGCATAGATCCTTATAAGGGTTATGGTGTGTGAACATTTCTATTTCTTTATGTTTTATTTTGTAATTAGATATATGAAATAGAATTATAAGTATTCTAGTCTTCCAAATGAAAACACATTGTGTGATCATGTAAACAGTGATAATGTAAGTATAATCTGCTTTTCCTGAGGTGATAACTGGAAAAGTGGGGATGATGTATAAAGATATTGTATAATATTTATTGTATAGTGTATATGGAGGGTTAAATGTTTGTGAAGACCTGTAGCCTGAACTACAAAGATGTGAAAGGTGGAAAGAAAGATTGAAAAGCTGTTATTTAAAAGCAACTCTATGTATGTTTTTTTTTTTTTTTTTTTAAATCTTGAAATACAGTTTCAAATCATTCTGATGGTTCACTGACATTTAATAAGGCAAATGGCTTCAGTTTCTTTTCCTTTTTCCGCTCAATCATGTGTTTTGGGAGGATGTAAGTTTGCTGAAGATGTACGAAGTTCTGCCAAAAGTGTGAATTGCTTTACGGCAGCAACAAATGCACGTGTAATTACGACAGTGAATTTCACTCACTTAACTCTAGGGGCTCCGAAGGGGCAGCCTTACTAGCGTTACTTTCCTAAATGAAATCTCTTCGGCTTGTGCGTAACTGTAAATGAATGATGTGGTACGTGATCAAGGTAATTGCCACACCTCGAACAAACATGCACATTGTAATACTGTAAACCCTGGCCCTGTTTAATAAGCGGTTAATATTTTTGTTTTTCTATCATGTTTTAATGATGAAGGCTTTAAAGGGCTTCCTGTACAAGAATCAATCCCCCCAAAACAAGTTTTATACTATGCAAGACAGATGCATGTCAACAATGACACATCAACATAACATCCAGACAGCAGCAGTGGTTGGCTATGGGGAGGGCTATCGCTGGTGATTGCAGAGATATTTTGCATGTTATTTATTTATGCTATGTGGATTATTAAAGCTGAAGTTTTCAAATGCCAGTCTGTGTGTTTGCCATTTTTATTAGTTTTTGTTATGAGGTTGAGTTCATAAGATTATTGGCTCATTCGCAAGAAACTCAGAAACATTTGGGCTACCTAAAAAATGTCTGGATGTTTTCCTATTTAAAATACTTACTGCTTAACTTTGCCACATTGCTGGACCACTGGTCCAGTGGGGAGGGGAGGGGGCATATCTCCCAATATTCGTACTAGTGTTGCAAATATGTTTTTTGTTTTTTTTGTTTTTTTGTATTTTCCTATTCTGATTTTAGTGAGCCTACAAAGTGATGATGACAAATTGGGTCAAAGATGCTTAAAAATAAAATGAATAGTTGCATTAAAAAACACTAAACAATTCAATCTATAAAAAACAAAATAGGCTAGTATCTGTGGATTTTTCTGTTATAGGCCTATATTATGATTATCAGTCATTGTAGTAAGTCATTGGGACACAAACATTTTCCTGAGAATAAAAGTATATAAAGCAGCGACTGTAGATTATGAAAACATAGGCTACAGTGAGACTTTACATTAGTATTCATGTTACATTCTACACGCACTTTAAAAATATTACAATAGCAGGTACTTAGTCTATTTAATACTGTACACTGTAAAAACATATGTCATAGCCATTTATATTGGCACAATAATTGTATACGTTTTATACGACTTTACAGTCTAACAAAAAAACTTTAATTTATGTAATTTTTGCGCAATAGACGCTAATATTTATTAACGCTTTAACAATTACGCAGTTAAAGTACCACCTAATTTTTAAGGATTGTAAATAAGCACATGCAAATGACAGAGTGTTAAATAAATTAGTTAGTTTGTGCATGTCCTTCTTTAAAATGTACTGATACTTTATTGCATAAGTTTATCTGTGCTGTTCACGGCACTATCGAGCGCAAAGTGAGAGGCGGTGCTTCACATCCACAATGAGGAGCAGAGACTCAACCAAAACCCACCTCAGTGTAATCCATATGGAAATGCACACAGATCAGTCATGGGCATACTGGTTTTATTCGAAGGAATATCGAGAAAACCTAACACCACCGCAATGTCTTTTGGAGAAAGTTTTTCTTGGAGTTGATTTTTAGTAGCCTATATAAGGTAAGTTTGGAGCGTTAAAATGAGGATTTACCTTAATGAAGGAGATAAACCACAAAGATTTCTCTCACTTTACTCGTAAAAGCGCACAGCATGAGGAACGCGTGCCAAAACTTCTCGAAAACTTCACTGTCGTGGTCGCAGACATGTGAGACTTCATCAACACCTGTGAATATGGATAAGCCGCTCGTGGCCATGCTAAATTTACACTGATGTCAGAGTGCCGGGTGCAGGATGAAGGTGTGTAACCGTGGAGTGCAGATGCTCCTCACCTCTGCTGGGGCTTTCGCGGCCTTCAGCCTGATGACCATCGCGGTGGGCACCGACTACTGGCTGTACTCGCGTGGAGTCTGCAGGACCAAAAGCGTGAATGACAATGACACCAACCGAAAGAATGAAGAGGTACTTACGCACTCGGGGCTCTGGAGACAGTGCTGCATGGAAGGTACCTTTTTTCCTTCAAAACTGGGATAAAATGCTTTTTATTGCATGTTTAATGCAATAAAAGTGGATGACTTGATAACACTGTACTAGAGAGAGAGAGAGGCTAAATTAGCTCAAACTATGATTTTGTTATGATCTTAAGTAAGCTGTTGCAGTATAATAAGTTATTGTTGCAATAAAACTGTGGTATTGATATTCATTAAACAAATGAATGAATTCAATGACAAAGGTTCTGAAACCTTAGCACAGTATTTGGTTGAGATTTAATGTTACTGAATAACTGAAATATTCATACTCATACACTAAAGAATGATAAATGATAACATCAAATAGGACTAAATTATCTAATTTTATTCAAGTCAAAATAGCATAACATTACTTAATCAACCTAAATACATTAATTTATAGTGTAAACTAATGTATTTAGGTTGATTGGGTAATGTTGTGCTATTTTAAGTCCATATTATAGTACAAATAAATGTATTTAGGTTAGAATTAGTATAGAACTCTAGAATTAGTTAATTAACCCATAAACAATAGTTGGTATACATTTTATACCAACTATTGTTTATGGGTTAAATCAAGTAAAAATAGCTATTTAAGGTAGCAATTTCAGGTTACCATTTTCACAGTAGGCTACCAAAAATGACCTTGCTATTTTTTCATTGTTCAGTAGTTTTGCCACGTTGTTTTGTACATGTATCATGCTAGTCTTTGAATATAGTACACATTCACTATAACAGTATCTTACAATGACCTTACCGTCACTGTCATTTTACCACACATCACGTTTTTCTAAAGCTCATGTGTCAAATGACTGTAAATGTTTAAAAGTTGGATCCAAATCAAGTCCCTTTCCTTTGGGTTGATTTATTTATCTGATTATTGATTGAATTATTTTTACTTTCTCGCACAATACGCATTCCTCTAGTTTCGACGCATCTCTCACACCCTCTCCTACTCTCTGACCTATATCAATCAGTTCAACGTCAATTCTTTTAATGGAAAGTGTAATGAAGCGTTCACTCTGTTAAAAGGGCATCAAAGTGGCAGTGTTCACTTTACGCGTGTGAATGCGAGAGATATTTAGGGTACAAGTAGACAGTTATGAAAGATGGTTGGCACTTACACTAAAACTAATGTTCTCTATAACATCAATTATACACAAAAAGAGAAATGCAGCTATTAAAAATGTACTTGTATGTGGCATCTACATCACACTCACACACATGCCCATGCAGAGACCATTTTGTATTATATTACACACAACAACAAAAAAGAAAGCAACAGAAGCCCAGTTTATAATTAACACCACTTTAGCTTCTGTATTTTGCTTTAAATCTCTATTAATCGTTATTTTGGCTCATGATGTTTGATATGTGGAATGACACTGAAAGAGAAAATGTGTTGCCCAGATAAAAGAGAAATAGAGAGTTTGCCAGTCTGTGTTCTGAGAATGTCTAATTAGTTTGGAGGATATTGATATTGTTAATGATGTGATAGCATTAGTCCAATCATGTGGAAAATGGCACTGGCCTTTAACTGAGGCATGTTTGATTGTGAATGTATCTGGTGTTTCTTACAGGCATATTTAAAGGGGTTTGTAAGAACATTGATCATTTTCCAGAGGACGCAAATTATGAACAAGATGCTGCGGAATATCTACTGCGTGAGTATCAACAAATGTTTCACATTCAGTTAAAAATTTCAAACACAATAAAAACATACAATAAAAAAATAGTGTTTGCAAACTCTGTAGTTTCCAATTTAATCACTGTTAAAACAAGGTTCCTTCCTAAACAGTCTGGAAAAGTACTGAATTTGTGGATAAGTATGAAAAAAACAGTATGGAAAAATATCTGTGTTTTAAAAATATTTGTGCCCTCTTTGGTTTTGTAAATCAAACTGATGCATCAGGTTAACACATGCAGATTCTTCTCATCATGTGAGCACATTATTACTTCAAGAAAACCAATGGCAAAAAATGAAAATAATAATATTTAGAGATGACAGTATTGTAAATATAAGGTTGAAAATAATGCTATATGAACCATTTATGTAAAAATGTAAAAAAAATAAAATAAAAAAAAATCTAAAGGGGTTTGAAAATTATCGAATTCTGAAATGGAAAATATGTAGGAAGCCTGTAAAAGAGCTAAATAAAATAATAAGTAAAATAATAGATAGATAGATTATTTATAGTTTTGTGTGTGTATGTTTGTGTGACAGGTGCTGTGCGCGCCTCTAGTCTTTTCCCTATAATGAGTGTGGGACTGCTGTTCATTGGTGGAGTGTGTGTAGCCGCCAGTGAGTTCTACAAGAGCCGACACAACGTCATCCTGAGCGCAGGCATCTTTTTTATCTCAGCTGGTATGTCCATGCTCATGTATATAATTTTACCTGGATAATTTAAATGGGTATGTAATATAGATGTTTTCAAATGTATCTAATTATGAATATATCTTCAACCAGCTATCACAGGGTGAAGCACCCAAATAGCAGCCCATTGCAATGTTGAGATTTGTTTGATCACAGCAAAGCAGATTTTGCATTACTTGTAACTTTTTAGCCTTTGACAAGTAGGTGGCACTGTAACCAAATTTAAGTTGTGTTCTTATGACAATGATATGGAAGCCAATATCTGGGTTGTGGCTAGAAGGGATACAGCTCCGACCGGAAACAAACAATGAAATTGAATTTTCTAGCTATTAGATTGTGTTTTATTAACGTCTACACCTACCCCAACCCTAAACCTACCCCTTACAATAATGAAAAATAGTAATTATTGTTGTACAGTGTGACAAAAATTATGCTGTATTGATGTGCGCATGCCCAGTAGCGCCATACGTATCCCTTCTAGCCTTAACACAACATCTGCCACATAAGAAAAACAATTATGCTTTGGTAAATCATAATTATGACAAAAGTGAATTTAAGACATAAGAGTCAAACCTATGAGATAAAAAGTTTAATTATGACATAAAAAGAGGAAATTTTAAGAAAAAGTCTAAGAGACTATATGACAAACAATTATGATAAAAAGTCATAAAAATCATAATTATGACAAAATTTCATCCTTTTACTTCATAATTAAGACTTTTTGTCATAATACATACTTTTCGTCATTATTTTGACCTTTCATGTCATGGTTATGACTAGTTTACCATAATTTCCCATAATTTGTCCCCATACTTTTGTCCTTTTATTTCATAATTCATTTTTAGTATCTCAAAAAGACTTATGACTTTTTTTTCTTATGTGACAGTTAAAATTATGGTCTACAAAGTCATAATTATGAGATAAAATTCAAATTTATGGGAGAATAAGTCTTAATTATGATATGAGAAGTCAAAATTGACTTTTCAACCTATTATGTAACAATTTCTACATTTTCATCTCATAATTACTTCACATTTACATCTCCACATTTCCTACTTTTTGTCTCATAATTATGCCTCAGTATCTCATAATTTCGACTTTTTATGTGGCATAAATGGGCTTCCATACAAAGATACGTGCAACATTTCATAAACAAAACTACAGAATCAGTGCCAAGATAAAGTATTTTATGTTTGGTGTCTTCAGCAATTCTGGAAAATCAGTATTGAAGGCCAAAAAAATACTGTCTTTTTTTTCTTGTAGGAAAAATGCATTGTTTACATAATTTACATAAGATTATTTTCATAAGATCACCTGTTATTTCGAGAACATCCTACATGATAACTTCTAGTGACATTTAACTCATTTCTAAGGACATTTCTTAGCAAACTGCCCCCAATGTATAGTTAGGTTAGAAACACATACATAAGTAGACTGGAGCAAAAGAAGGAAGGTTGTTAGTATCTCTTTTTTTTTTTTAGGCCTCAGCAACATTATTGGCATTATCGTGTACATCTCATCCAACGCTGGCGACCCTAACCAGAGCGAGTCGAAGCGCAGTCACTGGTACGGCTGGAGCTTCTACTGTGGCGCTCTTTCCTTCATCATAGCGGAGACTGTCGGCGTCCTGACCGTGCACCTCTTCATCGATACGCACCGTGTGCTGAGAGCGCGTTCACATGGCACGCTCCAAACCAGTTCGCATTCCCTACAGCATCGGCGCTCGACCAGCTACCGTTCCCGCTATCGCTGGAGGCAGGGTCAAAACCGCTCGTCAGACTCCCGATCGCGCGAACCCTCTCCAGCCCGTCACGGGATCGACCTCGGGCTTTACGCCCTGGGACGCGGCCTTCCACCAACAGCTGCTCATGTGCTCGCGCACAACTCCCTCAGCACTGGCCGTGGTTTTGCACATTTTCATAACTCTCTCATCGCTAATAACAGCTTTACAAATCCTCATGTGTTCACCATGCAGAACTCAGTGAAATCGGAAAGAGAGCTTTCACACATAGAGTACTCGCTGAGCACCGAGAAAGGGTTTGCGTTTCCAAATGCACATGGACAAAATTCAGTCAAACCTGAAAATGGAGTCCTGCTGTCGCAAAACTATAAACTAAACTCAGTAAATCCCAGTAAAAGTCCAGTGCATGTGCAGAATTCTGGGAATGACAATTCACTCGTGCAAAACGCTGTAAAAGAGCCCTCATATATGTCTCAAAGTAGCACTGCGACAAGAAGAACAACTCCAGTGTAAAAAAAGAAAAAAAATATGGCTTAAAGGGACAGTTCACCCAAAAATGAAAATTCTGTAATTAATTAGTCGCACTCATGTTGCCCAAACCCGTAAGACCTTCGTTCATCTTCGGAACACAAATTAAGATATTTTTGATGAAATCCGAGAGCTTTCTGACCCATAGACAGCAAGGGAACTACTACGTTCAAGGCACAGAAAAGTACCAAGAACATCACCAAAATAGTCTGTGTGACATCAGTGGTTCAACTGTAATTATTATGAAGCTACGAGAATACTTTAGTGTCAAAAAAAAACCTAAAATAACGACTCTATTCAACAGTTCTTCTCCCCCAAGTCACAGAATTTTCATTTTTAGGTGAACTATCCCTTTAAGACCTCTGCTGCTATATTATGCTATATGAAAGATCTGAGTGAAGATTAGCTAATTCTTTAATTGAATATGCGCATATTATTTGCTTTTAGCTTTATGTACTAAATGAAGTGGATTGACTCTGAAAAATGGTGCTGTTTCTTGTGCCCTCTGCTGTCTCTATGCAGAAGCGAACCTGCTGCCTTGTCCTTGACACATTTATGGATGCAATACTTTTAATGGCCCAATGAGCAGAAAAGTACAACTGCCATGTCAAAACACACTGTATGGACCCTTTTCATTGATGCCATTATTGACATCGTAAATCTAGAAAAGCATTTTATATTTTCATTTTAAAAATGTAAGAGTCCACTGGCTCATTCATAATTTCTAGATCCATATTATGACTGATAAAATCAATCCACTCTACTCTAGATCTTCTCTGAAAATATAATACATCATGCCAGTGGTCAAACATCGGCAAAATATAAAAATAAAAAGCTCCAGCCAGTGCTAAAACATTGCTTAGTGCATTCGGTTTTTACATTTTATGTGCTCTATTAGATTGGGTAATTTAACATACACTTTTTACACAAATTAACTGACAATACAATTGATAGGACACATGGCCTGGAGCGACGGGGTTAAGTGGATTGATTTTAGACTCAATGAAGGCAGAACAGGATGGTGGTGTTAGTGTCTGGGTCATGCATGACTGTGACTGAACCTTGAACCTTTACTTTTGCATGTTAGGCAATCAGAAAACCGTGTCTTGCTACCTCAATTATTTGGCGTGTTCAGGTTTGCTAACACCAAGATTGTTGTCACATGTCTGGAACGCAGAGCAGGAGAATATGAAAAACAATATGTTCTATTTTAAGAATAAGTACAGTATTTTCTATTCATTTCTCATTTCTTACTGTTAACAATGTTAAAAACAATTGTGCTGCTTAATATTTTTGTGAAAATCATGATACGTTTTTTTTTCAGATTCTTTGTTGAAAAAAGTTTAAAAGAACCACATTTAGTTGACATAATAATCTTTTGTAACATTATAAATGTCTTTACTGTTACTTTTGATCCATTTAATGTGTCATTGCTAAAAAAATATCTTTCCTAAAAATTTTGACCCCAAACGTTGGAATGATAGTCTACATTTTTATTACACTGGAAGCAGATCCCAAACAAGTCTTTCTTCAGTTATAAGAAATTTTATTAAGTTTGGCAGAACAATGGTGTTCCTGAAACAGATGAAATATTCTCACACTTGACCAGAGCTTGTCAGGTTTTCTGAGTCTCCATTAAGCTGTCCAACTCTTCTCTAAATCAACAAGTTCCATGCCTTCACAGTAAGAGCGTGGACGGGACGCTTTCACCTGGATATGAAGAGTTATGTGTCATTCAGTTACAATAATATAGATATAGAGTCTTTAGTGTACGAGTCTTACCGTGGTGGTATTCCGGTTGAACTGCTGCAGCAAAGGGAATGGCGTCCACTGAATCGGCTCAATCGGCCAGCTGCAGACTGACAGGTCACTAGCCTTCCCAGAATCCACCACACCATCCGCCAAGCTGCAGTTGCTGAGATCCCAACCATACTGAGAACTGTAAGCCCAAACATACATGGAAAAATCATGTGAACAACTTACTTGTCTTATGATAATACAATGGTACTTTATACGCTACCATTCAAACATTTGGGGTAAGCTTTTAGTATTACAAAACATTTATAGTGTTACAAAATATTTTTACTTAAAAACTTGTGAGCAGCACAACTATTTTCATCACTAAAAATAATAAGAAATTGTTACAATGATTTCTCAAAGAACATGTGACACTGATGACTGGAGTAATGATGCTGAAAATTCAGCTTTGCATCACAGGAATAAATGACATTTTAAAATACAGTCAGGTCCATAAATATTGGGACATCGACACAATTCTAACATTTTTGGCTCTATACACCACCACAATGGATTTCAAATGAAACGAACAAGATGTGCTTTAACTGCAGACTGTCAGCTTTAATTTGAGGGTCTTTACATCCAAATCAGGTGAACGGTGTAGGAATTACAACAGTTTGCATATGTGCCTCCCATTTGTTATTGGACCAAAAGTAATGGGACAATTGGCTTCTCAGCTGTTTCATGGCCAGGTGTGTGTTATTCCCTCATTATCCCAATTACAATGAGCAGATAAAAGGTCCAGAGTTCATTTCAAGTGTGCTATTTGCATTTGGAATCTGTTGCTGTCAACTGTCAAGATGAGATCCAAAGAGCTGTCACTATCAGTGAAGCAAGCCATCATTAGGCTGAAAAAACAAAACAAACCCATCAGAGAGATAGCAAAAACATTAGGTGTGGCCAAAACAACTGTTTGGAACATTCTTAAAAAGAAGGAACGCACCGGTGAGCTCAGCAACACCAAAAGACCCGGAAGACCACGGAAAACAACTGTGGTGGATGACCGAAGAATTCTTTCCCTGGTGAAGAAAACACCCTTCACAACAGTTGGCCAGATCAAGAACACTCTCCAGGAGGTAGGTGTATGTGTGTCAAAGTCAACAATCAAGAGAAGACTTCACCAGAGTGAATACAGAGGGTTCACCACAAGATGTAAACCATTGGTGAGCCTCAAAAACAGGAAGGCCAGAAACGACATCTAAAAAAGCCTTCACAGTTCTGGAACAACATCCTATGGACAGATGAGACCAAGATCAACTTGTACCAGAGTGATGGGAAGAGAAGAGTATGGAGAAGGAAAGGAACTGCTCATGATCCTAAGCATACCACCTCATCAGTGAATGTGTCATGGCGTGGGCATGTATGGCTGCCAGTGGAACTGGTTCTCTTGTATTTATTGATGATGTGACTGCTGACAAAAGCAGCAGGATGAATTCTGAAGTGTTTCGGGCAATATTATCTGCTCATATTCAGCCAAATGCTTCAGAACTCATTGGACGGCGCTTCACAGTGCAGATGGACAATGACCCAAAGCATACTGCAAAAGCAACCAAAGAGTTTTTGAAGGGAAAGAAGTGGACTGTTATGCAATGGCCAAGTCAATCACCTGACCTGAATCCGATTGAGCGTGCATTTCACTTGCTTAAGACAAAACTGAAGGGAAAATGCCCCAAGAACAAGCAGGAACTGAAGACGGTTGCAGTAGAGGCCTGGCAGAGCATCACCAGGGATGAAACCCAGCGTCTGGTGATGTCTATGCGTTCCAGACTTAAGGCTGTAATTGACTGCAAAGGATTTGCAACCAAGTACTAAAAAGTGAAAGTTTGATTTATGATTTATTATTCTGTCCCATTACTTTTGGTCCCTTAACAAGTGGGAGGCACATATGCAAACTGTTGTAATTCCTATACCGTTCACCTGATTTGGATGTAAATACCCTCAAATTAAAGCTGACAGTCTGCAGTTAAAGCACATCTTGTTCGTTTCATTTGAAATCCGTTGTGGTGGTGTATAGAGCCAAAAATGTTAGAATTGTGTCAATGTCCCAATATTTATGGACCTGACTGTATATATTAAGATAGAAAATAGTTATTTTAAAGTGTAATAATATTTTGCAATATTAAAGTTTTTACTGTATTTTTAATCAAATAAATACAGCCATTGTGAGGATAAGACACTTCTTCCAAAAATATTTTAAAAACTTACCCACACCAAACTTTTGAACAGTAGTGTACCATGCTACTGAAATTCATGTACCATGATATTTATGGTAAACCATGATTTAGGGACGTTCATTTCTGTTATTTCTCCTAACGACAACCGACGCTCGTTAACCGATTATTAACCGTTAACCGACAAGATTATTTTAAATTAGAATTGAATTAAATTAGAAAGTGTCTGTGACCCGTTAAAAATACTAACATTTGTTTTCCGCGGATTCATTTTACATGTGCAAAAACTAGCAAAGAACATAACATGAGGATTCACATGGTCTTATCATATCACATCACGCACCTGCAGCGCTTCTGCGAGCGGAGAAAAACATTATAAAGCTAGGCTATATATAAGCCCAAACATAAAGAGTTATGTTTCATTATATATATATATATATATATATATATATATATAGCCTAATGAATAAATAGGCCTATACGAGAAATATATATTTTACTTAAATAATAAATTAAGAAAATGAAAGAAAAACTGTGCAACAAGTAGCCTAGTATGCAGAGTTTTGGTTCATTTTTGTGCTGCGCGAAAGGAGACAACAGAAAGCGGACTATTTTTCTTTAGGCCTATTTTATAAAAGCACAAAGATTTGTTTTTATCGTGAATGTACACAAATAAAAGTAAACCTTTTACAATTCCAATTATCTTTATTACTAAAAGGAGTAGTTGCTTCCACTGTTAGAAGGAAAAAATTCGAGTGATTGCGGCGGCGCCGCATGCGCGAACACAGTTAAGCATTGCTACCTTGACAATGCAGCCTGTTCATTATCATAATAAAATACAGTCAGTCAACCATATAGAAAAAACACACTGCTCAGTTTAAATATGTAGTAAAATCTGTGCCGTTAAGCATTATCTCCGTACCGCCATGATGTTATGCAAAACATGTTACGTTGATATTGGAACGCGAGTGAAGTAGCCTACATAGCCTAATAAATAAATAATTTGGCTTTCAAATACATCAGAAACGTTTGAATTTGTGTTGAATGAGAGACCCAACGTTGGTTTCAGTTTCGTTTTAGCCTAAATGAATTTGTTTTGGCTTGTCGTTTATATAGCTATATCTTCTTGTATTTCTTTTCTAAATACTGTTAAATTGAAAGAATTTGTTGTGGAGTGGAGGGAACTAAAATAGCCTAGCTATGTTTACAGTGTTTATCATAATGTTTGTAAACATTTCGCATCGGCATTAGGCCTATTTCTGAATGAAATAATAAAATGCAACTTATGTTTTTTTTCTCTAGAAAACGCATTTTTATATAGGCTATGCGTAGCGTAGTTCTAACAGCAAACCTTTTAAAATTATTCGATAAATTACTGGAAAAAAAAAGACTTTTTAAACCGTTTATCTAATTGTATCAATCGGTCAAAATTCTTACCGGTCGGTTAACGGTTAATTGGTTAAAATGAACATCCCTACTATGATTTATTCAATAATATGCAAATCTTACGGTACCCGTAAGGATAGATGGTGTTGAGGTGTGTTCCACTACCATGGTATGTGGATACCACAGAAAGAGTGTCATCATGGTAACAGCAGGTACGGTCAAGTGCTCTCAGGTGTAATAATTCATCAGAGCGGGTGAAGGCAGGATTATCCAACGAGTCATCAGAGCCCGGCCAGGACCTTCCCCAAAAACGAGCCGAAAGCTCATCAAAGTGATTAAATCTGCGATAACTGTGTCCACACATACAGAAGACAAAGGAATATTATTCACACAAAAGAGTGTGTTTATGTGTTTTCACTTGACCAAGTGTGCTGAGTGTATGGGAGCATGTGTTTAAAATGATTGAACATGTGATACCTGCTGCGTGTTTGTTCCACTTTGGCTCGCATTAGCATGGTTTTAAAACGGCGCACCGTGAGATAAGACAGAAGAGCCATGACGGCCGCGACAGCGACTAGTACACCAAAGCACACACCCACCAAACGCGGCCGGGTCATGCGGAGGTCACAGCGCTGACCCATAAACCAGTAATCCTCCCCAACAGGACACCTTCAGAAAAGGAGAGTTTGGTCAGCGGTTTTCTTTTACCCCTATAAAGCCTAATGTATCATATTTGATACGCAATTTTTTGAGGCCTTTAAATGATGATAACCTCCCTGTTGTACACAATATACCACATGCCTTCTATCATCTGATTTATACCATTTTAGCAAGTAAAAGGCCTTTTGGTATAATTCTAAAACCATCTTCAAATTGTGGTACATGTGTCCTTTTACTGTGAAATCTTTACTGATTCTTATCTTATTTTCTTAAGTAAACATGATACTCTTTAAATTGTTAGTAATATTTCATGTTAATTAGGTTTACTTAATTAAACATCATCTTGCAGAAAAATCATGTTAAAATGTATGTTTCAAATATGATACATCAGGCTTTTGAGGAACGTTTATTTGTACATCTCTCAAACATCAATGTATTGGGAGATATAGAGTGACAAATGATATTTATATGCATTTCATGTAAATAGTCTGCTATACTATTATGAAGATCTTGTTGATTGACATTACAAGCTATGAGAATTTCATCTAATTATACTCCATAATCTTTTAGAATATATAAGCCATAAAAAGCCTGATGTATCAAATATGATACTTAACTAAAACACACACACGCTTTTTTACTTTTTTTTTTAGATTTCATCTGAAGGTTCAATAAACTGTTCCATTTAAAAAATATACATATATTTTTCTGACTATTATTTAATATGTCAGGCTTTACAGGGTTAATCAGTTCTTCTGTAAAGTCGATGGTGCACAGGTCTTGACCAGAATAAATTGCAATTAAGACCAGATTGTATGCCGCAAATAAAAAATCTAACTACGCAAAACTACACTGCATGTAACTGTACATGTAACTTACTGGCAGATAGGCTGCTGCCCGAGGCGATGGACACAGATGCCCTGGTGTTTGCAGTATTCAGAGTGGCACACAGATGTACAGGTGGCATTGCCCTTTGAAGAAACACACTGAAACCCAGATGGACATTCAAACAACCATTCACAAACATCTGTCTGCAAACCTGGGAAAGAAACAAAGAAAGACAACAAATGTATTAAAGTATGATGCGTGATCTGATTGGTTGAGAGGTTTGTAACTGGTTAAGATCTCATTATTCAACACTCACCTCCCACAGTAATATTCTTCACTCTAACTCCACCCACAATTATTCCTTTCTTTGGCAATGGGTTTAAACCTGCCTCCTGTAACAGAGACTCCACCCTACCCAGCCAGGAGAGTGCTTCCACTGTTTCAAACTTGACTACTGTTTGCAGAACTGGGCCACTGATGAAAACCATCACAGAATCCATCAAAATTACTTATTTAACACAAGTCATCCACCATTTAGATATTTTAGATCAGGTTTTCATAATCTTTTTCTCTGCTGAACCACTGTGACCTAAATAATGTACCTGAAATACTTTTAAACCTAAAATGTGTTATATTTTGACTGTTGAATTTTTAAAAATAATTTATGTATAATAACATTATAATACATTTTATAATTATATTATAACGTAGTTTGTTTTACAAGATTATTAATATTTTTATTTTGCATTGCCATTTCTATCACAATTTCATAAACTCTTCACAGTTCAATCATGATCTTCTAGTTTAGACAATCAGTCAGAAAAAATCATTCATTTACAATTACAACTTCCTAAGTATTTCCTGTCTTAAGTACTGATTGAATTATGAATTGCATTAATCCAATGTCTAGTCTCTCAGCTAACCCACAGTGACTTTAATTGAAAAATATATATGTCAGTAAAACTTTGTACCTGTGCCAGGTCACATGTTGATTCTGAAATCCAGATAGCCTCTGCAGAAATGTCTCCACCTGCAGGAGTGGATGAAGAGCAATGGCAAGCAAATGACCATCAACCATCTGCTGACATGAGTGTGCCTACACTAGCATTCAACATTTGGGTTGGTAACTTTTTTTTTTTAGAAAGAAATTAATATTCAGCAACGACACATTCAGCTGACATTTATAATGTTATAAAATATTTCTGTTTCATACATAACTTTGTATTCATCAAAGAATTCTGAAAAAAATGTATCACACTTTCCACAAAAAGCAGTTTCTTAAAGGGGTCATCTGATGCTTTTTTAAAGATCATTATTTTGGGTATTTGGTGTAACAGAATATGTTGACATGTTTTATTGTTCAAAAAATACATTATTTTTCAAATACTGTACATTATTGTAAGTCCTCTATGCCCCGCCTCTCTCAAACGCTTCATTTTCTACAAAGTCCCTCCTTCCAACAAGCACAGTCTGCTCTGATTGGCCAGCTAGCACAGTGCAGTGTGATTGGCCGGACACCACAAGCTGCGTTGGAAATGTAAGGCCCCTTTCCATAATCGCGAGCTTCAGCTTTCAAAATGATAGTAAAGAAAGACAGTAAATAATGTCCTTAGTTTTACCATCAGTTCAAGCCCGAGAGGGGAACAGAGTCGCGTGACAGACACAGTGATGAAGCTCATATGTGTTTGCACACAAACCACAATTGTGTAACCGTTTCTCCCTCTCTCACACATACTAGCACACACACATACACACACACACAAACGACGCTGCGCTGTGACTCTCTCTCTCTCACACACACACACACGCACACACACATTTACACACACACACACACACACATGTTCGTTTTTGTGAAAAGTGGGGACATCCCATAGGCGTAATGGTTTTTATACTGTACAAACTGTATGTGCTATTGCCCTAGACCAACCCTACACCTAAACCTACCCCTTACAGGAAACTTTCTGCATTTTTAGATTTTCAGTACACTCCATTCTGTGTGATTTATAAGCGTTTTGAAAAGTGGGGACATGGGGTAATGTCCTGAAAAGTCACCTTCTCCTTGTAATACCTATGTCATACCTTTGTCATTATACAAATCTATGTCCTGACTTTTCACAAAAACGCGCACACACATTTACACACACACACACACACACACAACGTGCAAAATTCCGCATGTAAACAGTCAATAGCAAATACTTAAAATAATAACAAAACACACAGTCCTCCTGATTCAGAAGCACCAGATTGTCATAGCAAAGTCAGAATTACCTCCTCTCCTACGTTCATGAAACGGTCGTCCATAAAATGCGTTGCTGTTCTGTTGTAAGTAATCTTAATGATTCCTAAATGCATCTACTTTCAGAAGGCCAAATAAAGTTCACTTTATTTGCTTTCACCTAGAAACACACAACGTCTCCCCGACATGACTGCATCAACACTACTGCAGTTACTGAAACCACGCCTTCTTTCTTTGCGTGAACAGTTGGGCGGCGTTACGCAAATATTTCCTCATCTTGACGTAGAGATGTGGGGGCATGTTTGAACGAGCCGTTTTAGGGAGGCGTGGCAGAGTCTTAACTTTGATAAAGAATATCTCTTTGGTTTTGAGACTTTAGTCTTTGCAACTTCAGGGATCTTATCTATGAACAATCAGCTTGTAACACTCCAAAGGGAAAGGAAAACTTGAAATCGCATCATATGACCCCTTTAAGCACCAAATCAGCATATTAGAATGATTTCTGAAGACTGGGGTAATGATGCTGACAGTTCAGCTTTCCATAACAGGAATACATTACATTTTAAAATATATTCAAACAGTAAAGAGTTTCACTATATATTTCACAATATTACTGTTTTTATTGTATTTTTATCAAATAAATGCAGCCTTGGTGAGCATAGGAGACTTCCTTCAAAATATAAAATCACACACAAACATTTGAATGGTAAGGCATATAAAGTAATTCAAATGGTTTCACCTCAAACAACCTCATACTAGGGGCATAATCTCCTTCCAGGACAATCTGTAAGAGTACTTGAAAAGTTTTCTCTGAAAACAAAGGAACAAAGTTTTTTCAGGAAAAGAAGATTCATGTTTACTAAGAAATGGGGAGAAGTGAAACATAAAAGAAGCAAAAGTGACAGATACGTTACTCACCCTTGATGATTGCTGGCTGGTCCTTCACTATAAAATAATGTCGTCCATGTGGCCATTTCCTGTCAAAGCTTGATGCAGTAGAATGGATCCAAGATGTTTGAGTCACTGCTTGTGTAGATACTGTGTGTGCTTTTGTTTTAATTAGATAAGAGCTTGTGGTCATATGTTGGGGAGGTCTGACAGTGCTGGGTTGAGGCACTGGAATGTGTGTACGGACCTGGACCAAAGTCGTTTCTGTGGACGTGGCTTGTGGATTCATTTGTGGGGTAGTTATTGAAGCTGGGTGAACTGCAGAGGTCTCACTAGTTTCCCAATGTGGAGTGGTCATACTAACAGATGTGCTTGTTGGAACTGTCGTACTGACCTGAGAGATGTATGGAGTTGTGGTTTCCAGTGATGAAGTACTCAATGTGGCGATGGTGTGGGTGGTAAAGCCATTAGTGTTTTCTGTTGATCCAGTATGAATGTCATTAAATGGAGATAAGCCAAGAGTCGTCCTCGAACTTGTCGTACTGGTCTGAGTAGGACTACTTACGGTTGGACCACTACTTATCTCACTGATATCAGTTACATCAGAAAATTCCACATTGCTCTGCGTGTTTTCAGAAGATGTTGTTGAATACTGAGGTGTAAATGTGTATACAGGGAATTCAGTATGCATACTCGATTTTGTGTTGGTATTCTGGACTTGTGATGGAGACACATCAAGTTCTTCTAAATCAGTACGGTTCTCAAATCTCACTGTAGTCCTATCTTCAGCTGTCAGGTCAGAAGTCACATTAGGACTAATCTGAGGACTCGACAAAGAGATTGATGGAGGGCTGGTGATAGGGCTTTCTTGTTTGCCTTGTACTGTGGATGGTAAAAATGAAGTGCATGCAAGACCAAAGCAATCACTTTCAGATGGTGACAGACCCTCATCCGTTTCTGGGGTACTCTCAGTAGGGGTGAGGTCTGGAGGGACGGTAGTTGGGAAGGTGGTGATTTTGTTAGTGTTGTGTGACGTCCGGTAAGAGATTGACGCAGATGTGGAGCTGGTTTCTTGGGGGCTTGCATCATGTTGACTCTGGATGGTGTTTGAGATGTATGTGGTTGATGCTTCCAAAGAAGTCAAAGTTGGAGTCGCAAGTGTGTTATATGAAGAGTGCATGAACTCGCCTGAAGTTGTTGGCTCATTCTTAGAGGTAACATTTATTGGCGGCTCACTTGGAGAAGTGGAGTATTCAGCCGTGTTGCTGTCAGAAAACGGTAAAGTTTCAGTTTGATTAACATCTGGAAACTTTGATACCGTTGCAGGCGTACTAATAGTGAGTACTGAATCATCATAGATTGTTTGATTAGTAATGTTTTGATTTGGATTAATTGACCGTGGAGAGCGATCTGTCCTGTCCATTTCTGATGATACAGGTTGGTTGTCATCTGTGATAGTGTTTGAACTCCAAAAAATCGAATCAAATTGACTCGTGCCAACGTTCTCTGATATTGTAAACCCATCCCTATTTGGGACGGTCACCGAGGTTGCTTTAGCCTTATAAGAACTGCCACTAAGAAAGCGTTTCAAAGTTCTGTCAAATGGCTGAATATAATGTGGACTTACTGTCATAAAGCTGGAAGTAGGAAACATTGAACTTGGATCATCTCTATTCATCGTTTTGGACTGTATTTTGGTAAATGGATGTGTATGTGTGTGCTGTGAACTTCCTCTATGCAGTTCAGTGTGTGCAACATCACTTGTAGCTAAAAACGCACTTGATTTTGCCATGTCAGTTGCCTGTCTGGGTGTAGTTTTTACAGACACCAGTGGTGATTGGATTTTAGTAGAAGACTGAGCCAAAGAAGGTTCATTAGACAACATTGTGAGCGTGTTCATGTGTGTGTCAAGGGCAGAGCTGGTGTGTGTATCAGAATAAGAATGTGTGCCAGCAAGCGCGAGGTCAGAGATCCAGGCTCCAGCCGTTTCCTGTCCATTGTTGGTGATTTCCTGCGGAAAGAGAGGTCTGCGCTTATCGTCCAGGTCAGACACACCTCCGCCCTGTTGTATACTCTCACCCCTGAGAGTGTGTGTTTTGGGCACTGCATTGCTGCTCACTGGAATGTCAGGGGTGTAGGTTACATCGTTTGAGCCTTTCGGAGAGGGAGATACCGGGTCAGCATCAGAGTGGGTGTAAGGAATCAAAGCAAGAGTGTGGCCGTCCTCTGACGTGTTCCATCCTGAGAAAAACACACACGCAAAGATGAATGGAAACAGGAATTATGAGATTATTCAAGACACAAGATTCCAACACTAAGGGAAATGAACAAACACACAACACACTTCTCACTGGGTATCATTCATATAATTTTTACATACACTACTGATTTGGAGTTGGTAAAATAAATATGTTTTGGAAAGAATATGAGATTGGCATGGCACTTGTTTTAAGTGACTTACTGAAATGTAATGTGGCAAATGTTTCATCAGTCCTTTTCAAGCTCCATTCAATGATGGTTCTCCCGGTGCCAGAGAATAGCGCCCGCTCCTCTCTTTCATAGATCAGTGTATTCCCATTCCCAAATTTAATTCCAATACGAGCGCCTTTCCCAACAGAAATGACCTCTATCCAAACTGTCCGATTTTCATAAGCATCTATAATCCAAGTGCAGGCAACATCCAATAGTTTTTCTGTGCTGTCACTGGTAATTCTGTTAAATAAAAGGCTGTTTGGGTGTAAAGAGTACCGAATTGAGCCGCTCCTCTCTCCAAGAATTTTACCTCCACAGTCTTGATTCAAGTTCAACAGTGTGTTACCTACAGAGAAAACACCATCATCACCTTAAATAGGTTAAGAAACATTATATATTTTTACCTGAAAGTTAGGTCATGAATTACAATACCATTTTATATTTTAAAGTATCAGTACTTTTGTACTTTAAAAGTATTTTTTTGTACGAGATGTCACGTTGGTAGCTACTATTCCAAGAATAGCATAGTACTATCAAGGTGCATGCCAAAAAAAACCAACAACAACAACAACATTGAAGTACCATGGTACTTTTGACATTCTGTGGTGCATAATCATTCAGTGCCATGTTATGATCAGGCCCACTAGAGTATATTTTAAGATTACCATGATACATTTTTATAAGGATATGATACAGATGAATCATAACATAAATTGTTTAAAAGAGCTCGCCTTACCTGGAGCGAAAATAAATAAGAAAAGGTACACAAAACGACGCATTTTGCGAGCCAAAACATTCCAGGACGGAATCCGTTCCCACAATTAATTCCATAAGAATATTTAACAATTCTAAAATATGACGTAGACAACAGCTATTTAAACTAGTCAAAAAAAAGTATGTGTAACGAGAATTAATATCAGTTTTCCTTCTGTTTTTAAAGACCTTTATAGAAGAGTCAAGTTCATCCCTCAGTCCGCCGCAGAAACCGTGTTGAACCGACCGCAGCTCACTTTATGAAGCTCGCGCGCGCATGTGAGTTTCTGTGAGAGCGCGAGCTCGCCTACGGGGTGTAGAAAACAAGGCAACGTGCAGACATATGATTACCATTAGGCATCGTTTTAAGAGGGAAAATGGGACGGAAGCGGTAAAACGTTAAGGGGACAGAGGAGATTTCAAGATTAGGTTAATTATAGAGGTTGTGTGTGTTCGTGTGAAAGAAAACAGATATAGTGTTTGTTTTGCGCTCACCTGACGAGCTTGTGCTCTCAATTCAAACTAGAAAATAGATTCACGCAGAAGGTCATTCAGAGATCACTGGCACAGTGTCTGTGTCTCAAAATCAAGAGATGACCTTTAGACAGCAGATTTTGGAGATTGATTCAATGCAGGACTTTAAGGAATGCCACCAAAATCCTTTTGAGTGAGGCTCAGATTTTTAGACAGTCCTTCAAAACCAAACTAATTCCTTCTTTTGAGCTGCATTTGTAAAGCAAAGTAAAAACTAAAACTTTACTAAAAGTATGTATAGTTAATACATAAACGAATACATAAAAAGTATTCGAACATTAAATAAAACTCCAAGCTTTGCTTAAAAGTCAATTTCATAATTTCCTTTTAATTCACATCTCACTGCATTTAAAACTTTGCTTAACTTCATGCACAGAAATCCTGACATTCACAAACACAAAAAAGAGGAAATGCCTGGAGCGTCCCTCCCTAGCTTCTCATCATCACAGTGAGAGGTACGTTCACTAACACACACATAAACACAGAGGGAGGGAGAAGGATTTATTACACCTTGAAAAGGAAACATGGGTTTAAGTCCATAAGATAGGAGTGTCTTTAAAATTTAAGCCTTTTTGAATTTAACATCAACCAAAGTTCTTCTCTTTCACCCTAAGCTGAAGGTTAAATTTAAACCCCAAGTCTGAATAAACAATGCATGATGTTATGACAATGACATTTATAAAGTCTAAATTAAGAATGAATGATATATCATAAATCCTATAGTTTTGCTGTAATCCGAAATTCTGATATAGATTAGTTCTCACTGAATTTATTCTCTGCAATCTGTTCCTCATGCAGATTATTTGACTTGTGTAATATTGAATGTTTTAAATATTCTGAAGGAAATAGAGAAACAGTCCCTTCATGCTGAGGAGGCGATCCTGAAATACACAAACTTAAGAAATGGTATTAAAGGAATCCATGTGCAAATCTGAACAAGAATGTGACAGTATCGCTATTTTAAGGCCACACTGCAATAAATGTAAACAGCTTAATGTTGTTGAGGCTAAGTTAAAGGTAATTAGTGGAAGATTGTATTAGTTTTATTAAGACAAGAAATGTTTCCTAATATAACCTGTTTAAACTCTCTTGGCTCCAACTCTGGAAAAGTCTTGCTGTAAAATTTTAGACTTGGAAAGAATCTCCAGTAGGTGGTGCTATAACATACCAAATACAGCCACTCCTAAATATTAAATGTGAAATTGTGTAGTTTCTTGTTTCTTGAATACACTACTACTATTCAAAAGTTTGGGGTCAGTACGATTTTAAATTAATACTTTTATTTAGCAAAGACCTATTAAATTTGCCATATTAAAGGACATATTAAATAAACAGACTGATCATATTGGCACAGATTCATAGTGTACCTGAATCCATGAATAAAGTCTTTTAAACTTATTCTTTATTTTGTGTATTATTCATATGAATTATTCACATTATTTGCACACTCTTTTTGTATGAATGAGGAGCTTGTGCCTGTATCTAGCAAACAATGCTGCAGGCCTGCAAATCACAAGCAGCCACAAACAAAATTATGAACACCGATTTAAACATGTATCTAAATACAAAAGGAATAAAGAATGAAGAACAGCAGAAACATAAACAGTTCGTGACAAAAGCTCCACGGTCTTTGTCATCTGACAGGATTATCTTTATCTGGATGAAAAAGAACAAACAAGTGCTCATAATAAGGTTCACCTGAAACAACTGAAGTGATGTGAACAGTAATTAAACTCACAATGATTATTTATGCTCATTCATAAACATCCTTCTTGTCTGCGATGTACTGAACAATCTCTTGTGGTGTCATCAACTTCTCAGCATCAGCATCAGGGATTTCAAAACCTGAACATGAAAGCAAACACTTTATCAACTGGGTAGACAGATACACATCCATAACCAAGCATACTGTAATAATCTCTTTTTATAAATCCTTATAGACCAACAAGAGCAATGCATAGATTCAAAGAATACATAAATACAAAGCAATGGTCATAATGGAAGACACATTACACTTGAAATTAAATTGATAAAAAATTATAAATGCAGTTACATACCAAATTCATCTTCCATGGCCATGATGATCTCCACCTGGTCTAAACTGTCCAATCCCAAATCCTTCATGAAGTGAGATGTAGCCTGAAGCTATAAAGAAAAATACTTTTAAATTATCATCAAACACAGCTAAAGCTAATTTGAAATATTTCAACCAAACATGTTGTCTGTCTGATCAAACCAATGAAGTAGTCACCTTCTCAGGGTTGATCTTGTCATAGAGCTTCAGGACGTAGAGGACACGGTCATGGATAGTATCTAGGGTTAATGGGGGCAAGTCACCGTACTGCCTCCACTGAAAAACCTGAAATGAACTGCTGGAGATCTAAAAATGAAAACAAAACATCTTAGAACATACATTTTACAAAGAATCTTTCAACTGAAGCAGTGTTATTATCTAAAGATATGTTATCTCATCTACATAATCTATTTATTAATGATTTGAATTGGCTTTCATTTTTATATTTTGAGTTTTCATTTTAATTTTAGTTTAAGTTTTAACGATTTTGTTATTTTTAATTAGGTTTTTTATTTTAAGTTTTTCATTTAATATTTATACATTTATATTTCAATTACAGAAAACAATTTTTAACAATTTTAGTTAATAACAACAATAAATTGGAGGATCAGCTCAGTAATAACCAATCATACATGAGTATGATGAGGTGAATCATATTTCTGCTAAATGTCATAGAATATTAATGTGAAAGAAAGAAAGAAAATGCAGCAACTATACTATACAAACAGCATTTAAAATATAAATTTACAGCTAAAAATAAAGACACCTTTAAACGATCATGAAGTTATTAATACAATCATGCAGTGCATTGTAACTGTATAAATCCTAACTGATTTCAGCAAAAGGGCTAATTAAACAAAACAAAACATACAGACTAGTCTAAAGATCTATTATGCTACATAAAAATAATAACACTTGAGTTAATTTAGAAACATTATGCTTAACTGTACACGCAGGTCATTTGGTTAAAACTTATTTTGTAGCTCTTATTTCGTAGCTGTTTGTAGTCATTCTAACTAAAGACACGGGTAGGTCATTGTATGTCATGAGTCAGTCACTAACACACACCTGAGCCAGCGGAGACTTGTGTCCATTAATCAGCTGTGAAAATGTTCGGCCATGGGTGAGCGGAGATGCTGTTAATGTCGCGGCAGTATTGATACGGTTAAAATACACAGAACGGTTGTTCAGCGATCGGACACACCGGGCAATGATGCGCGCCGCCATGTTTCTCAACCCGCTCCCACAATGCACGAGACTGCCACTGCGCATGCGCGACACGAATCATCCAAAATATTTTCCGAATTTATATTATTATATGATTGTATATTTTTTAATGTAAATATTTAACTTTAATTTAAAAAAATACTCCATGTTAATAAAAGAAAAGTAATTGTCATTGTACAACATCAACATCTATCTGTTCAATTTAGATCAACAGACGTGTCAACTACAAAAGCGAAGTTGTCATCTTTTTCCTCTTTAGTATCCTTTTGGCTGAAAACTATATACAGTTGTGGTCAAAATTATTAGAACACTAGTATTTTCACCAGCTAAAAAATGGTTTTAAGTCAGTTATTTCTCTTTTGCTGTAGTGTGTCAGTAGGAAATATCAGTTTACATTTCCAAGCATTCATTTTGCAATAATTTTGTAATAATCCAAGGAGTCTAACAACAGCAGTACTCCACACAGATCAGATCTCAGCATCATCCAGTCTGTGTGGAATGACATGAAGAAACAGAACAAACTGAGACAGACTAAATCCAGAAGAACTGTGACAACGTCTCCAAGATGCTTCAAGAAACCTACCTGCAAAGCTATAGTACTGTGAAAAGTTACAGGCACTTGTGTAAAAATGCTGGAAAATGAGGATGCTGTCAAAAATAATGTCATAAATAGATTTTCTTTATCAATTAACTTCTATAAACTAAATTAAATCAACATTTGGTGACCATCCTTTGCGTTTAAAGCAGCTTTTGCTCTAGGTGCACTTGCACATAGTTTTTCAGGTAGCTTTGCAGGTAGGTTTCTTGAAGCATCTTGGAGACGTTGCCACAGTTCTTCTGGATTTAGTCTGTCTCAGTTTGTTCTGTTTCTTCATGTCATTCCAGACGATTTTGGATGTGTTACATCGTTAGTCATCCAAAATAGTTTTTCATAAAATGTCCAGTTTAATTCTGCTTATGAAGGCTTTATTACATATTATTAGCTGGGGACAATATCAAAAATGATACGATTTGACATTTTCTCAGCTAAAAACTTCTCAACATTAAAGGCATTAAAAGTGTTCAAGTCATTTCACAGATTTGTGTTTTATTTTGTAAAATATATTTTACATATCACATCCAAACTGTACAAATATTTCTCTGGTTTTGCTTATATTAACTGTAATCAACAAACAGCTTGTGTAATAATGAAACATTTTGTATTTTTTTAACAATGGAACTAATCACCATATTTTGGTAATAAGTAATTTGGCAAACATTTTACTGAATAGAGATGTATGATCTGTTTATGTAGATTTATAATGAAACACACTAACATCCCCATTCAGATATCCAGTCAGCAGTGTATCTGGCCCTGCCCAGCGGGCTAGTCGACACAACTCATCCAGCACACCAACAACTTTAGCCACACGTCCTCTGAGATCCCAAACAGCAAGATGACCAGACTGGAAAACACCAACAAGCTCAGAGCCCAAGACATCACCATCTATTAACCTAGAGACAAACATTTATTAATTTTGCATTACTGCTAACATTATGTGCTCTTATATATCACTTCTAGTCTTACTGCTGTTTGTGTTGATCAGGACAGTTGATAGAGGTCAGTGTGATGTGTTTGCCAGTGAGAGGATTTGTGGCAATCAGAGTAAATAGAGATGAGTTACTCTCATCATCACACACATTTCCTGCATTCTGAAGCAACACACACAGCACGCCCTGCAGGAAAGAAAGCGCAAAGTTATCAGTGGCACATACTCATTCTTTTAACTCACATTTACTCACATAAGAACAATACACTCACTCTGTAAGAATATCCCTTCATGCAGTTTGTCATGGTTAAAGTCTTTTCCAGGTATACAGTCTGCAGCAGCTGGCCTGTTTTCATGTTCCTGAAATTCACAAGTGTGACCAAAGCGATGATCAATTATAAAAATACTAACAAAACAAGATATACGTAGTTTTAAAAAATAATTTGCTGACAACGTGTACAAAACTGACTCCAAATTTTATCTACCCTTTAGCACAGCAGCAGAAAATACCAGTCATTTTATTAAAATTAAAAGAATAGTTAAGCCACAAATGAACCTTATATGAAAATTTATTTGGGCGTCCAAGATGTAAATGATTTTTTCTCTTCATTGGGACCGGTTTGGAGAAATTTAGCACTGCATCATTTGTTCAACATTGGATCCTCTGCAGTGAATGGGTGCCGTCAGAATGAGAGTTCAAACAGCTGATTGAAACATCACAATAATCCACAAGTAATCCATTAAGATGTTTTTAACTTCATATTGTTACTTTTAGCTAAAATATGAGTCCTCTATCCATAATCTTTCTCTAGTGAAAAAGTTCTGAATTAGGAGAGAAATATTCCCCCACAGGTGTTCCAATGAAGAAACAAACTCATCTACATCTTGGATGGCCCGAGGATGAGGACATTTTCAACGAATTTACATTTTTGGGTGAAGTATTCCTTTATTAATAATAAAAATACTGCTATTTCTGAAGTGTGCATCAATATAGTAACAGAATATACTGTATCATTTTAATTCTATCTCTATGTACAAGATGGATACAATTTAAAACGTTTCCAAAAACAGATGTGCAAAGATGTTTAAGACTCAATATTGCCACATTCATTACCATATAAGAAGAGCTTTACATTCTGTAAAACCAATCAGAGCATCTTTTTCACCCTCTACAGCTGCAAGGGTCCGAATGTTCTGCTTAGCAGAGACCAGGGGAAGAGTGTTCACTACCCTGAATGAAACAAGTAAATAGTAAATAGTTTTGCTTAAACATTTCAAGTGAATGACACATTAAAAATGTTTAATAGACAGGTGTTTAGCATGCACATGATGGTTTATTACCTTCCCTCTTGAGTCACTGTTAACACACTGACTCTTTGTTGATCTCCAGGGGTGGAGCAACACACAAGCCGACAATTAGACACACCCAACACTGCCTGTAACATGTCCTTGCACACTGCGTTCTGAGAGAACGGCCCATCCATACTTGGACAGCAGAGCATCCTGCACTCAAAAACACACAGGGAATTAGACTGCCATTTAAGTTTATTGAGTTCTACAACACAAATCCATCTTGAAATGACTGAGCACAGTGCCCATAGGTAGAGATGCACCGATTGACCGGCCAGTGATTGGAATCGGACGATTTTTCGCGTGACCGGCCGGTCAATCTCAAGTCTTGCCGATTCCAAGCCGATCCTTTTATTGTCTGCGGCGCAGCCATGTGCACACTCACAGTCGCATGTAAACACATTGTTTCCTTACTGAATGAATCCACATTTTTGAAGGAATCGAGCGAGTCAATGATTCAGTGGCCCATTCACTAGGACAGTCCTTTCTGAATGAATCATCTGTTTGAATGAATCGTAGAATGAATGAATAAATGACTCACTCATTAAAACAGACATTTGCCGCCACCTACTGGTGGTTTATTCATATTTAAAAGTATCATTGCATTTTTTCAACATTTATTTGTATGTTTAAAAAATATGTAAAACATTAATCTTATAAAATTATTTATGCATGTAAACTTTTGCGTAAATGCATTTATGGCACCTCAGCTTCATAAAATTGTGTAAATGCATCTAATGTCACTTCAGATGCAGCTTCTGTTTCCGCAGCAGTGGAAAGATAGAGTTTGTTAATACTAATTTCATTTGAATGGTAAAAACTCTACAGTTCCTTATTATGCTAACTGAATTAATTGAAACAAAGTAAGAATTTGATGTGAAACATGCCACATTTAATAAGGTTAGTGGACAAAATGACCATTTACAAACAGTGGGAAATGACATCTGTTTTGTTACATACAGCAACTCATTTTAAGTTAACTATTTCTTCCTCTTTCCAGTCACAGACCTTTTTAAGTGAGAGAAAATCTGTAACTTAGTCCAGATTGGGGGAATTATAATGTTTAATAATTCCTTTTATTATGTAAATAATTTTTGCACTGAAATTTGCATAGATTTTTGTTTGTATATGCTGTCAATTATAGTTCTTAGAAACAAAATCGGAATCGGCAAAAATCTGTATCGGTAGGTCACACTTCCAAAAAATCGGAAATCGGAATCAGCTAAGAAAATTGCAATTGGTGCATCTCTACCCATACGGTTTGAGTTCAGAATGGGATTAATTTAAAAAAAAAAACAATTGTGGTAAAAGGAGTCAAAAATGGCATATTTTTGGTTTATCCCATAGTAATTTTGCTGTTTTATGTTATGCTGTTTTTATTACCTTGCTTCTGTGATTTCCAAGTGACCCAGAGTCACACAAAGCAGTCCTGAAGAGTCTGGAATTGCTTGCAAAGACATGACGGACTACAAATACAAACATAAACACAGTCAAATCAGAGGGCAATTTTATATATATCTTATATATTATTTTTATACATAGCTCAATTCATGTCTCGAAGATTAACCAATTTTTGGGTGAACCTTTTAAACTACCATGCCAGCTTGCAATTTTTGAATTTATGCT
This sequence comes from Tor tambroides, assembly GCA_021397915.2. NCBI lineage: Eukaryota > Metazoa > Chordata > Actinopteri > Cypriniformes > Cyprinidae > Tor > Tor tambroides. The sequence goes on along the minus strand of JAFVLL020020485.1, from coordinate 115,633 downwards.
GTCATTTATGCTGAAGTGCTGTATCAAATTGGTTTACCTGTGCAAATGTCCAGGTGTGTAAAAGACTCCACAACTGAACTCCGTTCATCTGAGCCCAAAGGCAAACGCTCCATTCTCCTGCCACACATATGCACCAGTCCTCCGATGGCCATCGCACCAAACACAAATCCAACACACATCCACCCTCCAGCGCCTGAGGAAAAAGACAATCACCAACAGATTATGCAGGTAATTAGACCTTGGGACAATTAAGCACCTCACTGTATTGCATATCAACAAATAATCTTTTAATTTAAAGATACCTTAAAAGTGTGCATCTCCTGCAGGACTGCAGAAGAATGAACTTCATCAGAGAATGAAGTGGCAGTTAGGGTTTCCTCATGCCGTAATGTCCGGTTGTTGGATGCATCAGTGTTACGTTCCTCTGACTGAGTACAGTTATTGTCAACACCAGTCCTTGTTTCTGTTCTCTGAAAGGTGGAAGTGTCCGAAGGCCTTGTCTCAGCAGGAGTTTGACTTACTGCACCAGATTTATTACCACGATGAAACTGTTGGTTTAACCCCATATTTTGGGTCTCAGACCCAAGCTCAGAGCCTTTATGGGTTTCAACGTCTATTTCAGAATTGTTCTGGGTTTGGATTTCAGACTCAAAGAGAGTTTTAAAAATCACTGGTTCAGGAACTTCATTTTCTGACATGCAGTTGATCTTATTTCCACATTCAACATTGCTTTCTGTATCAAGACTGCATTCACGTTTCTGTTCATTTTCTGAGATGCATGAGGATTTAGTTTCCAGGCCATTTAAGTTTTCACATCCTGGTGGAGTGTTGTTTTGTGATGGTGTATGTGGTTTCACAGTATTTTCAACTTCTGTCATTGTTTCTTGACTAATTTGAGTTTGAATCGGTGTTTCAGAACCTCCCTGATCTTCACTTTTTGCAGAGGTATGATTTTTGATGTCCCCTGTTTTAGCTGAGACTGATTCTGGAGATACACATCCCATTAGTGTGATTGAAGAGGGAGACCTAAGGATACCAGAGGAAGAAAAGAGAGGTGACCGGAGATCTAATGGTGAACCTGGAGTCAAAAAGTGAGGGGACATTCCCAAAGACGGTAGGACAGGATTTGGACCTTTCTGTGACGTCAGAGATGGGCTCAAACTTAGTATCACAGGGCAACGCGAGCTGTTCTCTGGGAGCATGTGAGATTCTTTTAGCATCTTTGTTTGTGACTCCATCTCATTAATGTTTTCAGTTTTTGAGGTTTTAAGTGGGGCCTCAACTTTTCTCTCATTATTTTTGCTTCCATCAGGTTCAGTTTTGCCAAATTGTCTACTGTCCATCAGATCTGAGCAGAAGGTCTTTATTTCATTTACAGCGTTGAGGTCTGTTTGTATCTCTGTCTGTGACTGGTCAGCAGCGTCTGACTGACAAAGAGGTAAACTATTCTCAAGAGAAGAACTAAGTAGGGGTTCTGGAATAAATAGCTCACCCACTGAGAAACGTGCTTCACAATGACTCTTTCTCCCGCTCATTCTCTGGCGCCTGCTGCTCTGCCGTGTATTGTACACTAGGGGATGTTGTACGAAGGGCTCTACGACTGAAGTGCAAAAGCGCAATCTTTCTAACTTTAGTTGTCCAAAATCCTCATCAGGTAGGTGGAAATCCTGGAAATCAACAGCGGCCAGCAGTCCAGTTTTCTTATCCTTTTCTTGAAGAGCCTGAATGAGTGAAGCTAATGATGGCAGAAGAGGTGACTGATCTAAAATGCAAAACACATTCACAAACATGTATTACCTGTAACATTGTGGTTACAGAAAGTACAACAGCTCTCATTTTACACTGATGCATTTGGCTCGACGCTTTTATCCAAAGTGACTTATATTGCATTCAAAGCATATATATTATCATTATGTTCATGCATTCCCTGGAAATCGAACCAATGACATTACTAGTGTCATGCTCTACTGTCTGATCTCATAAATAATTATTTGTGATTCAGAATAATTTAAAAACACATACTACAAGACACAGAAAGAAAAGAATATAAAAATCACACCATCTTTATTTGTACCTGTCTGCAGTGCTCTTCCAGTTTGGCCATGTTTTCTTCTGAAAATAGGGTACAAATTTGAATCCGGGAGGAGTTGGGAATCAAAGTAAAGCTGAGAATCTGGAAGATGCTTAAAATCTTGAGTAACTCCTAGCTCTGGACTTGGCTTTAAACTCACTGTAGGCCCAGGAGACTGGACTGGCTGAGACTCTGCCTCTAGCCTTTCAAGCACCAATTCTGATTGGCTGGGTGATTCAGTGTGAGACGTGGACTTTGATTCTGTAAGAGATTCCAAATCTGCTTGAGAATCACTTGCGGGATGTGATATCGTACAATCAGGTGCAGCTTTGGCACATGATTTTCTTGGACGGCCTCTTCTCCCTCTCTGACCTTTTCCTCCACGTCTGGTCTGGCCAGTGGACCTGCAGACAGAATGCTCTGGGGTCATGTGACCTCTACCACTCGTTTGCGATTGGCTGAGCCTGCGTCTGCCCCGCCCCCCAGTGAGCTGGCTGTAAATTACAGCGTCTAGATCGACAGAGCTGTGAGATGCAGCCATGCGCCTTGTCGTCCGAATATAATACTCCACGGGAAACGGTAAACCCTCAACCAGTGTGCAAGAGTCCAGAACACCAGATTGTTTGATGTCTATCCTGTCATCATAACCTTTATTTGAGTCTTTGAGTTCAACCATCTCTTCTGATTTGTCAGTAATCTGTATTCCTTTAGATGACTGAGGGAAAGATGAGGTTTGGATAGACACAGCTGAACCTGAGTGTGATTCTTCCTCAACTTTAACCTTTTTCTGGCTACAGTAAACTTTCTGATGTTCTTCACTTGAAACCATTGGCAGTTTGTTATCTGATTGGCTCCCAGAGCAATTTAATACGCAATGTCTCTCTCTTTTCCCATCATTCTCTAGCTCTTGTGATGGCTTAGCAATTTTACCAACTGTTCTTATTCCTATTGACCTATCTTGGTTCTTCTCCCTCTCATCCGAAATCTTCTCAATTTCTCTTTCTTTCTTCTTTTCACAATCCTTCTCTTCCATCTTACCATATTTTCTCCCTCCTTTCAGATTGTTCTTTTTATCAGTACATTCACTGCCCTCCTTTATTTTAGTGTCCACCTTTTCACAAATATTGTCTCCACTTCTGTCTCTTTCTTTTTCTTGGCTGACGTCAGTGTCTGATTCTCGCTCTTTGTTCTGTAGACGCAGTCGACTGCGCTTAGAACGCAGGCGGTGGGCAGGGCTTCGCTTGCATACCGGGGAGTACAAAGGCGGTGTGAACACAATCTCGGCAAATTCCAATTGGATGGCAGGGATTTTTGGTACAGCGGAAAGACCAGAGCTGTTTCTTTCTGCAACGATGCCTGAAAGAGCAAAAAGAAAAAGGTCTAACAGAAAGACACTACAGGGATAAGTCCCAAATATTATCAGTTATGTTCTATTCATGTTTTTACACTGAAGTTAGCGTTACTGGTTTGTAATTGCAGATTCTCATGGTTTTCTGAATATTCTGATGTCGGCATGGGGGAAGTCACAGAAGATGTGTCAGACGTGTGTGGAGAGTCAGTCTGTGTAAGTCTGCAAATGGAATCATGATGTTCTGCTCTCTAAACGTAAAACACACAGATATACATCAACAGGTTTAATTATATTCATTACAGGTTCAATTAAATGACAATTCAAGCGCTGTTATACTGCAGAAATCAATTCAGTCTAACAATGTTAACATTAGTTTGAAGATAAATTCTTGCATACCCACAAATGTGGCATGTCTTTACCTGCAGTCTCTGTGCTGTCTTCTCATATTCTTGCTTCAGCTGCTCCAGCCGTCTTCTCAGCTAAAACATTAAATGAATGACAAATGAAATAATGTTTTTATGTCTGTCATATTAAGTAAAAACATTAATACCAATACAAAATTAATTATACAAAGAAATAATATTATATAAAAAGTAGTAATAGTATACAGTGAGGATGTCACAAAATACCATAGCATTTACATAGCACTCCAAGGTATTTTAAAGAATATCACAGTATATGTCCAAAACAACATAGTATGGCCAGAGCAGTTAGTTTTCTAGACAATAAAAATCAACTTTTGTCAAATGGTGCTTCCACAAATATATAGAAGTTCATATAAACATATGAACTTACTGTCTCTTTCTCTTCGTTAGGGAGAATCTCCTCTGACATTCTGTAAACTAGTATGTTAATATGTTACTTCTGTATTTACAGATAAATGCAGTTGCTTGCACGTCAAAGTATAAATTTGACATATGAAAACATTAACGTTACGAGAATCACCACCAACTGTAAACAACCACATAAACATCATCTGACTGACAAGTACTGATACATAAACAGATCTGGCTGGAAAGACAATGAGCTTCAATTAAATTAACATTTATTTACATACCCAGGAGAGAAGTTTACGCTCGCTCAAAAGTTGATTTTGACTTTTGTTTCTAACCTGACGAGTCTTGCGGAATATTTTTGCCACACTCAACCGTCCCGCGAGTTCTGACTACAGACAAAACCAATCAATAACAGATCACATTCTCTGACCTTCAGGTTAGTGTTACTCGATTTCGCTACTGGATAATAAAATCGTCCTTTATTTTAACAATAGACATATAACCTATTATATGATAAGATTAAAGGACCTCCATAAGAGCAAGGTTTAGAGATTTAGACAGACGTGTGCATTATCCGTTTCATCGGGACTCTTTAGTAATGTCTGTTACCAGAGTTTTTCCTCAGTATTTTAGTGGGGCTCGGATTCAACTAGTGTCTTTCCTGTCTCGCAGCTGTAAATTTAGCAGCAGTGTGGGAGATTAAATATTTGCTTTGTAAGTAGTCTGTTTGCATTAAAGGGAATGGTGCCTCAGAATTTTTTTCAAAGTAAGCACATAAAGATCACGAGTAGTAGCCTAAAAGTGTTAGTGGCAAATAATAGATTTTAGCGAAGCTTCTGCTCATGACAACTGCCATTATTTAAATAAGCAATTAAAATTATTATTTCCTTAAATTATCCAATAAATCAGATTAAAGGTGTAGTTAACAAAAAAAAAAAAACAGGGAATTCAAGATGTAGATGTGTTTCTTCATTGGAGAAATTTAGCATTACATCACTTACTCTCCAGTGGATCCTCTGCAGTGAATGTGAACCCATCTGATAAAAACATCACAATAATCCAAAAGTAATCCACACAACTCCAGTCCATCCAGTTTAATGTCTTGCAAAAAAGCTGTGTTCCTAAGAAACAAATTAAGATCTTTTTAACTTCAAACTGTTGCCTCTATCCATAATATTGCTTTCTCCAGTCAAAGGGTGGTCTAGTCTGAATCAGGAGAGAAATATGCACAGATCAAGCATTGTGGAAATGGTCCAAACCAGTTCTTGACAAATAGGTTGATGGGTTTTGATGTGAGAGAACAACAGGGGATGAGCTTTTTCACAGCAGGAAGAACAAACTCATCTACAATACCTGATTACCTGACACTGAGTACATTTTAAGCATAGGTTATTTTCATTTTTGAGTGAAATATTCCTTTAAAAATATGAATGGCAAGGCACTAGAATGAATGATTTGTACTATTTCTGAAGAAAATGTGAGTGGTTCTCATCTGTGTAATTTTAAAGGTAGGTGCCACCTCCGATATATATCTTAATAATCTGCATGATTTGCAATAGTTTTTATGTAGTATTTGTGTTAGACAAGACATTCATTCTCTGCAAGCATGGACAGCAAGGGTCCATTTAAGGACAGTGGGTCTCCTACATCATGCTCCTTATGTGATAGCGTTCTTATGATGTGTCTTCATGTGGTGTGAAGAGGACGTCTACCCAAAATGTTAATCTGGATATTTACACCGAAAAAGTCATTTCCTGTGATGTCAAAAAGTGAGTCACATGCACCTGAGACTTACAGTGCAACAGCACAAGTATAGGCTTATATCTTAAAGTTGCTTTAATAAATGAAATCATACTAAATATTCTAATATAAATATACTCATATACTGCATTAAATATACTAATAAACTAGACAGCAATGTGTAGAAAAGGCAGAACTGAAAGCCAAATTAATCATCCTTTCATGTTAACCCCAGATAGTTTGATGCACAGCGGCAACAGATTAATAGGGAAATAGATAGATAAAGTCACGACTGCATTTAGCCTTCAGACTTGTGTAAACACAGTGTTTGTGTGGAAAATGTCTTTGCTCTGAGGTGACCCTGTGTTGCCATGCCTACCGTCTGACACCATAATTTTAATATGCAATATATGGAAAATCATCTCTGACGTGATGAGCCCAAGAAACAGTTATTTGAAATACCTCACCTCAGGATGGGGTTTCTGACTTTGATTAATGACAATTACAGCCTTGCTTAAACAAGCATTATGTTCCTTTGAACAGTTTACATATTTTATTTCAGTAAGCTTTCAACAGCATGATGAAACATGATGACTAATTAAGCTATAATTAACTTGTAAAGGTCAACCAGCGCATCAAGATCAAGATGATTAAATGTTAGACATCAAATAATAGGCTTGTTCACACATTAGTTAAATAATTAACCCTGCTGATAGATAGGCTTGCTTATCCAGGGCAGAGTGAAAAAACTTTCTATAGTTTGCCAAACCACACCTTCTTAAGTCAGAAATCATGTTTGGAGTAGCATAGCACATCATTCAGAATAGCACACTATTTGTGCCAAAACTTTAAAAAAGTAAAAAAATAGTATGTGAAAAAAAATACAGCTATAAACTTTTCAAACATTGTTGTGACATGAAGCTGTCTGGGGGATAATTATGTCACACTGTTTTGTATTTTCAAATATACAATTCCAAATCTAAAAAGATTCACAAAGTTTTAGCAAATTCACACAGGAATAGAATATGATCCACAGATATATTTTAGGAGATTCACAAAAATGAAATAAATTAAGAAATAAATCAAATGAGATTTGCCCTTTGTTTGTTTGTTTAATGTTTCAGCAACCATAAAAGTTAGGTTATTAATTTCTCATGGCGATAAATAAACTCATGGCATTTTTGTTACATTTATAAAACACTGTCATTATTTATCACTTCATTATTTGCATGTCACAAATGTAGTTTGCAAAAGTTTACATTTGGTCATTGGCGTTTAAACAGCTTTTGCGCGTGATTAATTAACCGCAAGAGTTTGCGCCCCGAAAATTTCCTACTAGCCCCAGCTGAACTCACTGAATAATTCCTACAATGTCTTTCAAATCGTGAAACTCTACAACACAGAAACCTACGCGTCGCGTCATTCGCGTTTCCATTGGCTATTACTAGTGGTACGTAGGACGATTTCAGGTAATTTAAGGGCAGCATCCTTGCCTCTTCTCAACACTTCAGTACCGCGTCTCGATGGCATAAGGACGTTTAAAGTATTAGATTTGTAAGTCTTACTGAATCTCTTCTGCAAAGAAAAATTACACAATTAACAGCTGAAGCAATATGTCTTTGTTGGTGCGGGAGCATCGGACGGTGCGCTTTGTGTTTTTGGGCGCCGCCGGGGTTGGAAAAACTGCCCTGATCACCCGTTTCTTGCAAGATCGCTTCGACTCCAAATACACGCGCACAGTGGAGGAGCTTCACGGGCTCGAGTATGACACAGACGGCGCGAGGGTGTGCATTGAGATCTTGGACACTAGCGGTAGTTATTCCTTCCCAGCGATGCGCGCTCTGTGCATCCGAACCGGAGACGCGTTTGCGCTTGTATACGCCGCAGACGAGCCAGACTCGCTGGAGGAGGTGCAGCGGCTCCGTGAGGAGATTCTGGAGTTGAAGGGAGAGAAGTTTACTGGCATCACGGTGATAGAGAACAAAGCGGACCTGGGCAACCGGAGTCGCCAGGCCACTGCTGAGGTGATGCGCGCGGTGGAGGAGGACTGGGGCGCGGGGTTCGTGGAGACGTCCGCACGCACCGGCGAGAACGTCACAGGTGTGTTTCGGGACTTGCTTCAACAGATGAAGTTACCGAGCCGCGTGAGCCCTGCACTGCGCAGACGGACGCAGACAATGACCAGAGAACTTACAGAGACGCGGAAAAAGCCTCCAATGAAGAAGAACAACAGCTGTATCTTGTCTTAATGGACATTCACGTGATATTATAGTTGTGCATCATACTGATGCTTAAGTGGTCTGGATCAATAGACTCCACATAAATGTTAGACAGTTTAGTGAGACTGAATGGGTCTGATGCTTTGTCATAATCATGTAATGGTTTTTGCCTATTTTACGTCTGATCTCAAATGAGAGCCAAAGTATTCTTTTATGAGTGAGTGAATAAATGCAAATTATGTTCTAATCAATGTCTTTGTGCATATTTTTTTTATCTTGTTCCATAAAAGGTAAACATAGGCCTAAATGTGATGTAAAATGTGACTTAGGCTAAAGTTGCCTAGCATACAACAGACATGTTTTCTTAGTTTAACCTAGCATGACTTTGAATGAAGGAGAGACATTATATTCAGTAATTTGACAATATTATCATTCATGGAGTCTAGGTCAGGACAATGACAGATTGACTTAATAAGCTTTTTCAGTAGGCTTTATTGTGCTGTTCTGATCCCAACACAGAAAATATCACTTTGCATAAGACATATCGAGTATGTTAAGGGTTCTGCTACATGTGCTGAATGGCCTGACCTTTTCTCAGGAAATAAAGTCAGCTCTGCACCTTCCAGATGGCCTTTTGTTAGTATATCAGTCTGTGTGTTGAGTTCTTTGCATGACTCAACACCACGTCACACTCTTTCTTTGCTACTGATCAGGTTTACATAGAGTCTGCAAATAATATCATGCCCTTAAAGGAATGGTTCACAAATTAAAATTTGCTAAAAATGTACACCCCCAGGCCTTCCAAGACGTAGATGAGTTTGTTTCTTCATCAGAACAGATTTGGAGAAATTTAGCATTACATCACTTGGATCAATGAATCTCTGCAATCAATGGGTGCTGTCAGAATGAGAGTCCAAACAGCTGATAAAACATCACAACAATCCACAAGTAATCCATACCACTCCAGTCCATCAATTAATGTCTTGTGAAGTGAAGAGTTGCGTGTATGAAACAAATCCATTGTTGTTTTAACTTTAAGCCGTCACTTCTGGCCAAAACATGAGTCCATAATCCATAATAATGCACATCATCTATACTTACACGTGTTTAGAACTGTTTTCACTTGCATATTTCTCTCCTGATTCAGACAAAACTTTTTCACAAAAGCAATATTATCTATAGAGAACTCATATTTTAGCCAGAAGTAACAATTTGTTGATTACAAACAGCTTTTAATTTCACAAGATGTTACTTGATGGACTGGAGTGGTGTGGATTACTTGTGGATTTTTTGGATGTTTTTATCAGCTGTTTGGACTCTCATTCTGACGCCACCCATTCACTGCAGAGGATCCATTGTTGAGCAAGTGATGTAATGCAAAATTTCTCCACAAATAAACTCATCTGGGTGAGCTTTTTTTAATGCTTCAAAAACTGTGAAATAAATGTGAATCTATGCATTATAGTGGCCAATTGTACCATAGAGTTAACCATAGAATTCATTAAAACATTTAATTTGTGGCATATCAACATTTTATTGTTGATTATTTGGAATCAACACCAGTTCCAGAAATTTTCAAAGCAGATTATGATTAATATAGCCTATGCATAATTTATTCAGCTTTCAAGGAGGCTGGCGTGTTTTATGCAAACATTACTTCTTTTCTCACTGCAACCATGCAACCCACCTTTTTATATAGCTATGCTAAAATTATTTAACTGCCATGACAACCATTTAGAGAGACACTTGTAGTGTTTTAATCAGGAAACAGTGGGTGCATGCGTGCATTTGTGAATGGACTAGACAGGAGAAAGTCGTGAGCAGGAGTGAGAAAGCTGTCGTGAAAAATAGTAAACAACCTTATTAGGAAACACTTCACAGAATTCACAAAGATGCAGATATACTCTCAAAAAACACCTACACAGCTAATCTAAGTCACATCTTCTCTTTAATGGTTTGATTATATGAAAAAAACATACATTTGCCTAATTTATTTTTTCATATTCATTTATTTAGAAGAAAGCTATTAATTAATTTTAAGTCTGTGAGAAATAGCTGAATACCATCAACTGAATGTTGAATGAGACACTAAAATAAACGCTAATAATGGTCAACAAATGTAATAACATTGTTTGTTACTGCTCACTGACCTTGTAACACTGTTTTGGTTTTGTATCACAAGGGCAAACTTTCTGTTTATCTTGCTTTCTCTCCCCTACTCACACCCACACTTGTACAAACATAAAAACGTGTGTAATGATGGGTGACATGGTATTTTTTCCCGTCCACAAGCTAAAATGTGCCCTCATTTGACCATTTGCACACACACAAATGCCCAAATGTACACAAAGTGTTAAAATCACGTGGGATGGCCAGCTAGATTAAAAACTAGAGCAAGATAATTTACTTTTCGAGGTTAGATACTCAACAGACTTTAAGCACACATGCTTGAATGAATGTGTATACAAACCCAAAAGGGCACATGTGGCATAATTAAACAAACTGAATAATGTACAAAACCAAAGGAGTAGCTGTATATGTCATGAGCAAATAATAGCAATATATTATCAGTTTTGTTTTGTTTTTTATAAAAAAAAATTTAGTTGTTTAAATTTTTATTATAGATTATTTACATTTAATTAATAATTACATTATTACAAGTGAGTGGGCTTTGATAGAGTATTTATACTAATAAAACGTATGATTCATGTCATAAATCATAAAATTCAATTCAGTTCGAAAACTATTTTACGTTCTGTAATGCTTCCCAAAGTTAAATATCCAAAGAACACAAATAAAGTTTTTTTCAGAACGTGCACGCCGAGTCCCATGATGCTTCGCTGTGTTTGGTCAGAATTTAAATCGCAGCAGCCAATCAGAGCCGGAGATAACGAATCGAGCACAATTCAAAAAGTAGCAGCGACTCACTGCATTCCCGTCTGAGCAGCGGGCCGACGCACTTTATTTATGCCCGCTTAATTTCATTCTTATCAGCGAAATACTACAGATGCGTGCTTCAGGGCGGTGAATATACATGTTTGAGATAAGACGTCGTGTATATTGTGGATTTTCAAGTTGCTGGAGTTATTATTTGAATGTAATTTTCGGTGGTTCGCAGCGGATGTGGATGACTGGTGAATTGCGTGCTGTTTCGGGATAAAGGAGCAAGGAACTTCGCCTCGTTTTTTTATTTTTATTTTTCAGGACTTCAGAGTTCCTTATTCTATTTAAATCGTCTAGTAAAGTGCGCAGCGATGAGCGCTGGAATCGCAAAGACGGCGAAGCCACCGGCTCACGTCGACCCGAAATCTGCTCCTCTGAAAGAGATTCCCGACATTCTAGTGGATCCCAGAACCATGAAGAGATACATGCGAGGTCGCTTTCTGGGAAAGGGAGGATTTGCGAAATGCTATGAAATCACAGATATGGACACAAAGGAGGTTTTCGCAGGGAAAGTGGTGCCGAAGTCGATGCTTCTGAAGCCGCACCAGAAAGAGAAAATGAGCACTGAAATCGCCATTCACAAGAGTCTCGATAACCCGCACGTCGTGGGATTTCACGGGTTTTTTGAGGATGATGACTTCGTGTACGTGGTGTTGGAAATCTGTCGGAGACGGGTAAGATCAGGGAAACCGATCTGAAAACAGACCGTCAACGGTCGGTATTCCTGTCACTGGCTGATAGTAACGTTATATTACAGTGCTTCAAACTTAACTCATTAAAATAATTAAATTAAAGAGTAACAGGTACTTACTGTGTACTTTCGAAACTCAAATGTTTGTTCTTTATTAATTATGTGCGATATATAAACTAAAACGGCTTCAACTTTCTCCATTACGCCACTAAGTTAGTGGATTTTAAACTGGAGGATGTGACGTCAGTTGATTTTGTGTTTCTCGGAGATATCACTGTTAAAGAAATCCGTCAGGAAAAAAAAATTATATATTTTATTTTTTTTATATTTTATAAATTACATTTTTTTTTACTGTACTAACTTCTATTTTTAATGTGTGTTTGTAATACTTAAATTTCAGTTTTATAAATGTATTATAATTTTTTTCGCATATTCTGTAAATTCAAATAATCCTCAAATCCTACCAAATTAATTTTTTTTCCAGAAGTCTGAATAATAAGAGATTGTTTATCCTGGAGATTCTTGGTGAATTATTCTTTTACTCCTTCGTCCTTTTTTTGTGAAGGAAGTGGAGTAAAAAAAGTTTGTTTGAAGTTCCAGTCTGCTCTAGATTTTGGTGCTTCATTTCTTTCTTTACTTACAGTCTCTCCTTGAATTGCACAAGAGGAGGAAGGCAGTGACAGAGCCTGAGGCCAGATACTTCATGCGCCAGACTATTCAGGGTTGTCAGTACTTGCACAACAACCGGGTCATCCACCGTGATCTCAAACTTGGAAATCTGTTCCTCAATGATGACATGGATGTGAAAATCGGTATGCAATCAATGATTGTTCTTTGCCTTTTTTTTTTTTTTTTAAACCTCTGTCCTTTTTTAATCAAGTTGCTGTCCCATTTCTCTCTCTCTCTAGGTGACTTTGGTTTGGCCACTAAGATCGAGTTTGATGGAGAGAGAAAGAAGACCCTGTGTGGCACTCCAAACTATATCGCCCCAGAGGTGCTCTGCAAGAAAGGCCACAGCTTTGAAGTAGACGTATGGTCACTGGGATGCATTCTGTAAGTCCAATGTTGAATTAAACAGCTATGGAAGCATTTGATGTAGATTTTCATAAAACCCTAGCTCTCTAATGGGATTCCATCCTTGCATAAGGATTTTTTTTTTTTTTTATAACTGAGCATGTATGATTGCTGATGTAGATGTAATATGTCCATCAGATATACACTGCTGGTTGGAAAGCCACCATTTGAGACATCCTGTCTGAAGGAGACCTACATCAGAATCAAGAAGAATGAGTACACTGTTCCTAGAGTATGTATCTTTGCATCAGGAGTTCGCCTGTTATACCTTGATGTTGGCATGAAATGAAATAAATCCTTTTTATAGATCTTATTGTGAACAATTTGTCTGTCCATATGTTTCATTTAAAAAAAAAAAAAAAAAAAAGTTTTACGCTTATGTTTAATCTTTCGCCACTTTCATTTAATTCTGACTAATTCTATTTACGTAAGCAACTTGCAAGATTTTGTAGCTTCTATTGTAGAATGTTTAATGCAAACATAAATTGAATTTTGTCAGTTTTGTGGCTTATTACATTATGCTTTTTTTGTATTGTTTAGCACATTAATCCAGTTGCTGCTGCTCTGATTCGTCGGATGCTGCACGCTGACCCTACGCTCAGACCTTCAGTGTCCGAGCTGCTGGCTGATGAGTTTTTCACCTCCGGTTATGCGCCTGTGCGTCTGCCCACTTCCTGTCTCACTGTACCTCCCAGGTTCTCCATCGCCCCCTCAAGTCTGGATCCCGCCCTCCTTCGCAAACCCCTCTCATCACTTAATAAAGGTATGTGTAAATAAATCCATTTGGATTTCAACTCCCCCTCCTTCATTGAAAATCCGGTCACTCAGAAATATTTCAAATGAAATTTTAAACCCTTTCAAGTTTCCTGTAATCTTTCTTCTGTGTACAGGAACAGATAGTCCCATTGAGAAAATGGGGAAAATGGAGCAGCCACAAAGGGAAGATCTTCAGCAAAGGTTAGTTATTTGTGTAGATATTAGCAAACTATTGACTTTTTTTTTTTTAATTTTTTTATTTTTCTCTCTCAATCTGGTTTTGAACACATATTTGGCCAATAGTTTCAAATAGTATCAAAACCATGTATTTAATAGATTTATCTACATTGTTTTGTACAGGGATGGAGCTGAACAACCCGACTGTCATCTAAGTGACATGTTGCAGCAGTTGGTCAGCGTCAACACCGCCAGGCCATCTGAGAGAGATTTTATTAGACAAGGTAACCAAATGGTTTCTCTGCATCTTGCCAATGAAGGGTTGTTGCTGCATTTTAATGGAAATAGTAGTAGGAGCTTCTGTAATAGCAAAAATCTATAAAACTATACTTTGTGCATTTGCACACAAAGCCACAAAAATGACTGGTGTTCATGTTCAAACGATTGACAAGCACAATGCAATGATTTCTTTTTCACTTTATAGACGAAGCCGAGGACCCTGCTTGTATTCCTATCTTTTGGATTAGTAAATGGGTCGACTACTCTGACAAATATGGCCTTGGTAAGACACCATGCTGATACTGATATACTCAAGCCAATATCCAAACTGGAATTTGTTAATGTTGCACTGAAATTTCAACAGCTGGAAATATTCACTAAAAACTGGAAACATTTTATAATTCGCGATGCATTTAGACTCTGTTAGTGTCTGTTTTGAGCACATAATGTGGATAATCTACAACAGGCAAACATGTAAGCAATATGAACTTGCTTCACTTTTTAAAATTTGTTTAGCTGAAATGGAGAAGCAACTTGTTGCTGAAGAACTTTGTGAATGTAGAATTTATTACCTGAGAACGTTTCAGTTACCCTAATTGCTGAAACATTTATTTTAGGTTTTTGACTAAATGAAAACTTCGGTTGAAAAATATAAATGTCATTTTGGTGCATTCCTTGTAATTTGGGGGTGGGAGGAGTCACGATCTTCCATGATTGCGGCACGTTTTTTATTACTGATATTTTGTGCCAGTCTCCCAGGTTTTCTTGAACATGCAAGATGGAAAAGGTGCTTTATTCACAAATGTTTTATGTGATATCCCAGTTATGTGCACAAGTGACAGTTGCTTGCATGCTCTCCAAAAATATTGCCCATATTCTAATGTACTTTTCCCCTTCATAGGTTACCAGCTGTGTGATAACAGTGTAGGTGTTCTGTTTAATGATTCCACGCGGTTGATTATGTACGCCGACGGTGACAGTCTGCAGTACATCGACCGCAACTCTGCAGAATCATACCTCAGTGTTCGCTCCTACCCTTCTGCACTCTCGAAAAAGGTTTGTGTGCACTGGAAATAATTTCAGCGAACTTTCATAGTTCTTTGTTCCAGGGTTGCATAAATTTTATTTTATTTATTTGGTTTAGATTACACTCCTCAAGTACTTCAGGAATTACATGAGCGAGCACTTGCTGAAGGCCGGGGCAAACATAACGCCCCGCGATGGGGATGAACTGACCCGGTTGCCTTACCTCCGCCACTGGTTCCGCACAAAGAGTGCCATCGTGCTACACCTGAGCAATGGAACCGTGCAGATCAACTTCTTCCAGGTGAGAAACTACCATGTTTAAAATGGCTCAAGAACAGCATCTTGGTACTTGTGACATCAAACAAAATACAGATGTATCTAAAACTGAAACCGTGAACTCACCATTTTCTCTTTGTGTCCTACAGGACCACACTAAGCTTATTTTGTGTCCCCTGATGGGCGCAGTGACGTACATCAATGAAAAGCGAGAGTTCTACACCTATAAAATTAGCCTAATTGAGGAGTTTGGATGCTGCAAAGAGTTGGCCAGCCGTTTGCGCTATGCTCGCAACATGGTGGAGAAGCTCATGGCCTGCAAAAGCACTGCCACAGCTGCTACTTCTGCCCGTTAACCCACTGATGTCTCAAATTGTATAGCTTTGAGGTCACCGAGTCTGTGGGCCCTTGAATATTCCAGCAGTCAAACTTTGTTTTCTGGGTTGTACACTGACTTCCTCCTCTGGATCTGTTGTTTTTACTCTCTTACTATCACTTGTTTTTCTGGGTTGGGGAGTTTGTGACCATGCCAGCTCTCTGTATCATGTGAATGCTCTTGTACATGTTTTAATATTTTAGAACTTGTCTGTTTACCTTTTGACTGTTCTTTGTATAAAAGCTTTTGGACGTTAATCTTTTGATGTGTAAGAGAATATTTGAAACAAGTTGGTATTCCAAAATAAAGATCTTTTTAGAGAAATTGATTGTTAGATACTGTTAATGATAAATACAAGTTTATAATTATGAGTTTGAAGTGACTTGAAAACAAGTGTTAAGTGTTTTGAATCAACATGAAACTTTCTTTCAATATTTCAATATTACTGAAATGGGGTCTACTTTTGTTTCATTTTGAGTTTAACGTAATTTAATATACTGTACTGTTTGGGATCAGTATTTTTTTATAATATTATATAAATAAATTTTATAATATTACCAAAGATTTCTATTTCAAATAAATGCTGTGCTTTGGAAATTCATAAAAGAACCTTGGGAAAAAAAACACATCATGGTTTCCACAAAAATATTAAAATGTTTCTTGAGCATCAAGTTAGCATATAATGATTTTCTGAAGGATCATGTGACAATGAAGACTGGAGTAATGATGCTGAAAATTCAGCTTTGCCATCACAGGTATAAATTGCATTTTAAAATCTATTCAAATAGAAAAGTTATTTGAAATATTTCACAATATTACTTTTTTTTTTTTTTGTAAATGAATTAAATGCAGCCTTGGTGAGCATAAGAGTCTTATGCAAAATCATTAAAAAATCTTATAAACACCGACCATATTGCATGTTTTCTGTATTACAGGAATGTCTTGATATCACACACGTGTATGTATATATATATATATATACATATATATATGTGTGTGTGTGTGTGTTAAGCATGTTTCATTGTTAAGACAGCATGTGCAAATAAGACAATGTTTGGGTGAAGACCATGAGGGTGATTACAGTTACTTGCTTCTTAATGACGTGTCACTTATGTTATTTTCTGTAGTGTTTATTTACATTGGTAGTTGCTACTGTGCACATGAACAAATGTTTACTGTTAAATCTTGTTTTTGAGCTTGCCATTTGCATCTGTCACCAAGATCAATTGTACTAAGCGTTAAGCTGGCCATCACAAAGCTGACCAATGATTTAAACATTAAGTGCATTTGCACAATAACAGCTTACCACAACATAATATAATGGACTAGATGAGCTGATGGATTTATCATGGATTTCTTTCAGTAACCTACAACAATGGCTGCGAAAATGTAAAGAAATGCAATCAAATGCTTAAAGGTACAGTTTATTTTGCTCAAAACAATACAAGATTTTATCACTGTCCAAAGTGTTTTGTAGGGCACCAAGTCAGTATAAAAAGTTTTTTAGGTTTAAAATGTAGTTACATGTATTTGGACTGTTGTAGATGCTGTATTAAAATGGCACATAAATGTACCATGGTACTACCACATTTTTGTACATGCACAATAGTAATACCATAGTATTTTTAAGTATCTTGTAACTTACACAACATGTCAATACCACCTGAAATAATCAGTATTTTGTGCAATGGAAATCTGTAACAAACATGTCTGCAACAACATTAATCTGAATCAAGTATAACAGTTTTGAATCTGTGCCACTTCAACAAATAGTTTCAAAGATTTTTTTGGCAAATACATTTAATCTTCACTGGGTAGAAAAACAAAGGCGCTAGTATTTCCACATTCAGTGAATATTTCCAGTGGCAAAAATCCTCAACACTTAATTTATAAAAAGACATTTTTCTTAAACTAGCAGTATAAAACTAGTGTACAGCAGGCTGTAAAACACTTCACAATATTTGTGTTTTAAAGCTGTAACACTGAGAGTAGAGGATGAAGCTGCAATGTGTGGCGGAGGATAAAAGATCCATAAATATAGCACGAAGCTGCAATTAAAATCACACAAAGCAAAATCAAAAGAAAAAAATCCCAATCCCAATGTATCTGAATCACACAAATACATATACATGTACACGTGGTGTACAATATGACAGACAAACTAGTATTTTTTTGCATTTAGTCCACTAATTATCAAATATCGTCATATATCTGCAAACATCAATGGATGTTTTGCTGGCTTTTATCATTCTTTAAGCATGTAACCTGGATAAAGGTATAGTTCACCCTAAATCCATCATCTGTCTCTCACACAAAGTTATTGAATAGGAATATCCTGCACAAGATGGACCACATTCATTATATTTTTAAAGAATTTTTCATCCCTTTTTGAAACTTTTGTGGTGAACTATTTAGGAAACCATGTCTTTATTATGAAAATACTTAACTTTTCTACCTATTAAGAATATAAGTAGTCAGTTGGCAATTCAGTAATCTTGTGTGTTAAAAGTCAGAAATGACTGACAGAAATGGTAGAACACATGCCAATCTATTGGCTGATGTCAACTCGTCACAAAAATGGCCTTTTTATTTCTTTGCTATTTGGTTCACATGATAAAACCAGCAGCAAACAATTGCAGCTCTGTAAAAGCCCTTTAATACACTCAGTAACTTGTCTGGTTAATCTAACCTATAAAACCTGTTACTATAAAAGCATAGGCATAAAAACAATTTCGCTCTGCAAGTCCAGTAGGATGTTTAGAAGAAAACTGTCAGTAGTGCTCTACAATGAAATGTGCTCACAGTTCTGAAGTACAGAATTATGCATCGACAGTGGTTAGTTGAGTCCTCAAGCTCTCTGTTTCCTCAAGGATCTTACTTTTCCTCTCCAGTCCAGTGTAGGAACAAACAATCATGTCTCTGTGGATGTTCAGTGGAGGTAGTATGGGTGAAACAGTCTCTCGGGTGCACAGATGCTAAGCGCTGAATGTGTGTGAAGCAGTAACCGGGGGAAACGGGAGGTAAAATATACCACAAAGCCATCAGGGACTTCACCGAGAGCTGTCTGAACCTCTGGTGGGAGCTCATGATAATGATGTTTCTGTTGAAAAACATTAGAAGAAATGTTAGGTTTTATATTATATTATATTATATTATATTGCTGTTCACAAGTTTGGGGTCAGTAAGTTTTTTCTTAATAAATTTATACTTTTATTCAGAAAAGTACTCATTAAATTATTCAACTTTGCCAACAGAGAAATAAATAACATTTTAAAATATATTAAAATAGAATAATAATTTGTAATAATATTTTACAATATTTCTGTTTTTGCTGTATTTTTATCAAATTAATGCAGCCTTGATTACCATAAAATAGAATAATAATTTGTAATAATATTTTACAATATTTCTGTTTTTGCTGTATTTTTATCAAATTAATGCAGCCTTGATTACCATAAGAGACTTACATTGAAAACTTACAAACCCCAAACTTTTAAATATTATTATTATATTATATTATATTATATTATATTATTATATTCATTCAAAAGTTTGGTGTTGTTACTAAGATTTGTATTTTTATTTATTTATTTATTTATTTTTCAGAAAGCACGCATTCAATTGATTAAAAGTGAAGGTGAAAATTCTGATTTGTCATCATAGGAATGAATTATATTTTAAAATAAATTAAAGCAGTTTAACATGAAACAGTTATTTTATAATATTTCACAATATTTCAATTTTTACTGTGTTTGATAATTTTTTTCAACTTCTTTCAATAGCATTTTAAAAATCTTACCGACCCCTTTTAAATGATAGTGTATATTATATTATATTATATTATATTATTAGTGAAATATTAATTGTTTTTTTTAGTGATTACTTTTGTATGCAAAACATTTTATATGTAAAAACACGTGAGCACTTACTTTATTTCTCATTGCTCTAAGTAGGTCTCTCACAGAGTTTCCTTTATATGTACGAAATTTTCTAAGATCTGCCAGATGGAAAAGGTTTTATATTAGACATGCACATATATACATATGAATAAACATGAACTGAAACATTTTTATTTCATACGTGTTAAAACATCCCACATTTTATTAAATTTTTCTATTAAAAAACAAAACAAAACAAAAACAAAATCTATACCATTTTTTTTTGGAATGGTAATTTGTAGTGCTTACCAGCCTGCAGTGGTGCTGATATGTGCATTCTCCAATTGGTTCTTACAACAGATCTGCCGGAGTTCTCCAGACGGGCCACTATAGCGCTGTCTGCCGGCTCCTTCTCTATTCTGTCACTGACATCCTAGAGCCAAAAGAACAACTTCAGCATTGCACTCTCTCACTAAACCCTTCAATGAACAAACAAACACACACCTGAAAGAACTGCAGCTGTTTCTCTGGGCTCCAGAAGAAGGGATGTTTGAGGACGGACGCTGCTGAAGGACGGGTTTCTGGTTCAGCACTGATCATCCGCTCAATCAGATCTCTGCCAATCACATCCTCTACAAACACCAAAACAGCCAAAAAACATTAATAAACTATTCAAATATGGGGTTTTAGTGTATACACATAACTGATGAAATTTTAGATCTAATTTATTAATTGAAACCTATTAATCAGCCAAACAACATAGTTATTAGTTGATACTAAAAATGTTAAAATGGCCAAATAACAGTCTATTTTATCAAATTGTTTTATAATATTATTTGTTAAATAATATTGCTCAGTACTTTTACACTATGACAAGGACACCTTAAAATAAAGTGTAACCAATTTTTTTTTTCTACATTTAAGTCCTTGATAACATTGTCTACATAGACACTTCTGAAAGAGTCAAGTACACATGCATTAATAAATTCATGCACGCACAAACCATGTATATCCTCCATAAAGTGGTCGAGGTTATAGACTCCAGAGAGGATATTAGCTTGACGCCGCAGAGTGTCACCAAACGGATGCTGTCCTTTGGATGTCACATAATAAAACACACATCCAGCTGAAAATATATCCACTGCACTTGTCTAAAGACAGAAAAACATAGGGGAAAGGAGACTTATATACACGTATACAAGAAAACCTATACAGAATATATCTTATTTAGTGAGTTTTGAAAATTCAGCAGTCCACAGTATCTATTTTTTTAAACTGAACATGTGACGTGTGTTTGTATGCATGTCTATTGGACATACAGGGTTCCCTTTTGGAGCATTTATGAGTAATTCAGGGGCAATCCAGCCTTCGGTTCCTGGTATTCCAGAGCGTAGGCTGAAACTATGGCGACCATCTGGAAGCTTCTTACACAAGCCGAAATCTGAGATCACCGCCCGGACTCGACCCAATGCCCCCGGGAGAGAGAGCAAAATATTCCGTGGCTTTAAATCCCTGTGAACTGAGTACCAGAGGGCCACTTAATTACAAATGACAGTGGGTCGGTCTGCTTGGATGCATGTATGCCGTCAACATTCAGGTACTCAATAACAATTAACAAGCATTAGTGCAATGCAATACTACCATGTGCATTTGTAAGAAGTTACAGGAAGAAAGCTATGATTAGAATTTTTTGCTATGGCAATGGTGACGCACCAATATTGAGGGAGTGTAGGTGACTGAGGCCACACATGGTCTGGTCCAGCAGGGACACTGGGTTCAGGTCTGAATAAGGACAGCTTGGGTCCTCTACATACTACATGAAAAAAAGAAAAATCCAATCAGGGTGCATGGAAACAAATCAGTTTTTTACAAATCAATTATTATTATTAATATTACAGCTGAAATTACACTAGATTATACTAATGAAAAGGAATATTAATAATAAACAAATATTGCTGAATATTGAATATTATTGAATATTGCTGAATTAGTGGCATATTGCAAAAGTCCTATTTGTAATCACAAATTTTGTCTTGCTTTAGTAGAAATATCTAAATGCTTAAACCATCTTTAAAAATGAAGAATGTTGCATATTTGTCAGACAATGCATCTTGAATATAAGTGCATTTTCACTTGGCTTTGCAGATGTTTTACACATAAATCTCACTCAATTATTGTTATCTCAAACTAAAACTTTTAAAAGTGTGTATTGACTCAAATAAAGCTGAAATAAAATGAAATATAAATGAAAAACTTAAACTTAATTAGAAATATATTCAAAAGTATGTTAAGAAAGTATTCAAATTACTAAAACTAAAACTGAAATAAAAATAAGAAAAACAATAAAAACAACAAACAAAATGAGTAAAACCTAAACTAAAATTAAAACTGAAAATACTAAAAAAAAGCTAACTAACATATAACAGCTTATTAATAATACTAAAATAACAAATTAAATAACAAACGAAATAAATAAAACAACACTGTGTGGTTTTTAAGACACATTTAACAATTTTGTTAAAGCTACATGGTTTCATTGCTGTTATTGTTAACTAAAACTAAAGCTTTTAGTGTTTGTTAATTGAAATAAAGCTGAAATAAGATAAAATAGAAATATTAGATGATAAATTAATTCTAACAGAATTAAAAGTGTATTCAAAAATATGTTAAGAAAGAATTACTAAAACTAAAACTAGTGAAATTACTAAAACTAAAACTGAAATAAAAATTAAGTTAAAAAGTATTTTTAAAAAAACAAAAACTAATAAAACAAAATGACTAAAACCTAAACTAAAATTAAAACTGAAAATATAAAAATAAAAGCTAATTAAACATATTAATAAATACTATAATAGTATATTATTAATACAATGATAATGTGTATATTATATTGTGTATTTTATATTTTACTATACTACATTATATTATACTTCTTGTGTTTGTATTCAAACGCATTTCCTTGTCTGCCACTGGTTGACTTTTCAGTTCTAATTATTCTGGCCTCATGTAGACTGACATCACAAATCATGATGAAACAGTGAAAAGCAAAAGGTACCACTTAAAACTAGTACCACTTAAAAGCACTTATATGTTCTAACTAACACACACACACACACACACACACACACACACACTCACTCACTGAAACACACCTGCTGGAGTGTAGCAGCGCACAGCTCTATGGCAATGTAAGTGAACTGTCTGTCCCGCTCTGTACAGAAGTAACGGATGACATTGGGATGCTCGTCTGACTCACGGAGGAGCTGAACCTCTCGCTCTGCAAACTCCACACACTCTGGAAGGATACGCTTTACTGCCACACGCCGACCGTCAAAATGACCCCTGCATGTATAACACCAGTGAATTAAAGGTAACGAAAAGCAACCAACCAAACCAGTGGAAAAACTAGTATCACAATCCATAATAACCCACCGGAACACAAAGGTTCCCTCTGTCCCATGGCCCAGTACCTCAGCAGGACTGAAAGAGATTTTACCAACTTCCACAACATCAGGCTGATCACCTAAAGAATATGAGTTACGCACAATTTAAAAACACAAATAACTAAAGGCTTAAATTATAGTGAACAACATATAGGTTTGTGAATGAAATAAACTGCTTATTTACATAAAAGAAAAAAACCCCAATGGGCCTCATTTATGCAATACAAGTTTCTGAGTAAATTATTCACAAAATAATTCTTAAAAAAATCATTCTTATAATCAGTTGTAAAAGCAACAATTTTGTTAAGAATAGTTTGGATTTAATTGAATTTACATAGAAATTTGTTTTTGTTTCATGAATAAGGCTCAATAGTTTGAGATAGAATAGTTTCTGTACTCTGTGTTTGGCCAGCTGTCGTTATTGGGGAGGAGTCTTGGCTTGAGAATGGCTGAGTTTGATTGGATGCAACAGAACTAGTCTTCTCTGAACGGCTGTTGTTGTTGTTGTTGTAAGACGAAGTTGAGGGCGGAGAACTGGGTTCTGTGTTAGCGCTCTGATTGGTCAACACTGGCAGAGGGTTGGAGTACACTGGCTCTTCAGATTTCTGGGATTTTTTGACAGGCTGATCAAAAAAAGAAGAGCAAACAGTTTTATGCATGTTTATTTATATTATATGCATACATATATAAACATATGTGTATGTATATACTTACATATGAATAAATATGTATATAATAAATATTCAAAATACACTCTCTACTACACACCCTTTTGTGTTTTAGCAGGAAGGCAATCCACGCTCCCAGCAGCAGTGTCACCACCAACACGGTCATGGGGTCAGAGGTCAAGGAGTCTGGCAACACGGGGGAAGAGCTGTGCTTTGTTACCGGTGGCAACTGTAAACACAAGATGACAAATTTGTGCATGGCTGTTTTGAAACACTTGCAATTTTATCATGCATGAGATTTTCAACGGCCAATTATAAAGTTGCTATAGACACAGATTTCCGAATCTCAATCCAATACCCAAATTGAATTAAGAATGTACAGTACAGTTCCCGAATATCCTTTGTTAATCCCTGCTTAGCATAATACAGCACTTTCCTCAGTATAGTTTACTACACGGAAATAGCCATTATAAAATCAATCAATCACAATATAAAGGTGTCAGAGGTACGTAAGATTTTCTCTGAATAATAACTTAGACACACCTCTGCAAGTACTTAACCTCCCACACACTTAAACCAATGAACTTACTAATTTACACACACACTTACAAAATCTTCTGATCTAACTTGCTTCCTTATCTAGTTGTCAAATAAATCCGCCATTGTATATTACGAATATTGTTGGGTCCGTCATAAATTGTCTTTGTTTCTATTTTGTAAGTCACTTTGGATAAAAGGGTCTACTAAATGCATAAACGTAAATAAGAATGTATATCCAAAGCTATTATATGGCTCCTTAAAACTTAGAAGATATGGCAAAAGTTGCATAGAGTACTTCTATGGTACTTTTATGTATAGATTACTTTTATGGTATTTTTATGGTATTATTACCTTTTTTGACATTCAATGGAAAATAGCAGTGTGAACATTATGCAAAATATCACTTTATGTGTTTTAAAAAAAGATAACACAATGAAGGTTTTGAACAACATGAAGGTGAATAAATGGCAAACATTTTAATTTCAGAGTGAATTGTGCATTGGACTCACTGGGTGAGAGAGAGAACGGAAAGAAGAACCAGAACCTCGGGGTGGGATGACATCACCAGAGCGCTGCAGGTTCTCTGGGAAATCTCGCAACATGGTGGTGTGAGCCAAAGGAGGGATTTCATGGTGACCTACTCACACACACACACGCATAATATAATACAGTCTTTCTAAAAACATAACTGATATTGATTGAATAAACAATTTGAAATGCTCTTTTTTATCAGTTTCATTTTGTCATTATTTAACTACATTTTTTTACATTGAGTCAAAATTTATAATAATATAATATAATATAATGGTTTTTAATGTATTGTTTTTATTTATTCATTGTTTTTAAATTAAATCTTGATTTTAATATAATATAATATGTTTTTGAATTAAAACTATTAACCATTTACACTGCTGTTTTAAAGCAGTTTTAGAACAGTTTTAGGGCATATTTTTCTCAAATATACTCTATAAACCTCAGTTTTGAAACTACTGAACTAGAACTTAAACTGTGGGTGTTGTAGCATTGCACATGCATGTATCTTGAAGTACACACAATTATGCAAGTGAGCAAAATTTAGAGTGTCTGTACATATATGAAGATAAATGTGTAAAAGTGTTGACTGTACCAATCAGCAGCCACTGATTCTGCAGGGAACTGCTGCTTCCTGGTGGATATTTCACGTCAGTACTGGGGGTGATCTCACACTCGGGCCGCCCGTTACCCATTGTGACGCCAGCTGTGATTGGCCCCTCAATGCGTGCAAGTGTCAGACCTTTTGGCTGCCATGGGAACAGGATATAGTTAACCAACAGTAAGCCTTCCTTCTGATTTTGAAAAATGGATAGCAGAACTTACCACTATTGCCACACCTTGATGCACAAGAGAGGTAGAAGCATACAGATGAGAGTCCGTCTCGCCAACATAGAGAGTAGGACTATCAAAATATGCACACACAAATGCATAATTACTTAAAATCTTACTTTTTAATAAGGTAATTACTTGATCTGTTTTATAGTTAACTGCCTTTTAAGGCATACAGGTTTGGCACGAAAGGGTGAGTAAATGATGACAAAATGATAAGTGGTGAATTATGCCTTTATGTGTTTTGAAAGACTAATGTCTTACACTAGCTGAGTCTTAGTGCTGTGGTTCTCCTTTGTGAACTGGTAGGTCCACTTCATGGTGTGGGACCGTGTGTTTTCTGCAGTGAAGGTCAGGTAACGCAGGGTTTCTGTTGCGACTGTCAGATGAGGAGCTCGCCGCAGACTGTCCTGACTCCATAAGTAAAACCCTGCCACTGGAGAATCAAACTTCTGCATCCACAACACCTCACCAGAGTCCCGATCCACCGTAACCACCAGACCATCCCCGCTGGACGCAAAGTGTGACATCTCTGTGATACACAGATACATGCAAATGTGATGAAATCCAAAAACAACATACTTACGCATTCACAAATACAATAGACTGGCTTATGAAATCTGTGCATGCATGGTGGAGGACCTACTATATTCATATTTTTTGTCATCATAGAGGGGTGCGGAGTAGTCGTTGTAGGTGGCATTCCAGCGGAGTTCCTGAGTCTTCGTATCGTACATGGTGATCATATATTCTGCAGGAATACATGTGGATTTTTTATATATATTTTTAAGTAATTTACAAAGCTGAATTTTCAGCATTATTACTCCAGTCTTCAGTGTCACATGATCCTTCAGAATCATTTTAATATGCTGATTTGCTGCTCATGAAACATTTCTTATTTTTAATGTTGAAAAAAACCTGTTGTTTAACACCGCTTAAAATTTGTAAAAAAAAAAAAAAAAAAAAAAAAAAAAAAAAAATCTGATGTTTTCTTTTAACATTTTTGTCTTTACTGTCACTTTTGATCAATTCAGCACATTCTTGCTGAATAAAAGTGTTACTTTCTTTAAAAAAATGTGTGTGTATTATATATATATATATATATATATATATATATATATATATATAGATATGTGTGTATTATAAATACATATTCTTGTGTGCTCGGACCTGTGCGACCAATGTACAGCAGAGGGGCAGAGGGGCAAATGGAGTCTGAAGAGGAGGTGCTCAGACTCGTCTGTTTTTCACCTGTCTGAGGATCAACCACAAACCAAGTGTCCTGTTTTTTACCTGGGAAAATATACAATACAATAAATGAGAGTGTACAAGGCCATGGAGCTTTTCACTGATTATTGCTATCAGGTTTTTGATCAGCAAAACTGGTCCATGACTTTTATGCTTTCATTCATTTTCATAAATTTTAAAAGATCACACTGAGCTGGAAATCACTTTTGTTTTTTTCAAAATATAATGTCCATGAGAAACCTTCATTACCACAAATACATATATCAAATACTGATTTCAACAAAAACATTACAGACATGTTTGACATTACCCGTGTAGAGCACTCCATCAGAGCTCCTGCAGGGAGAAGACTGGACTAGTTCTGGAATAGTGAACGGGAGTTTCTGCAGAGAAGATTCATATAAACGACTGAGCTGTAACTCTCTGACAAACACGCTCGCATCCCTGCCCATGACACTCACCAT
This sequence comes from Tor tambroides, assembly GCA_021397915.2. Lineage (NCBI taxonomy): Eukaryota > Metazoa > Chordata > Actinopteri > Cypriniformes > Cyprinidae > Tor > Tor tambroides. Next base: position 88,275 of record JAFVLL020020485.1, on the reverse strand, counting down.
CAGGCCCTCTTTGTGCTTGCCTTCTAGTACATACAGACTGCCATCATTGGGATCCGGTAAAAAGCCTGGCCTACAAGAGGAAACAGACAACTTTAATGTTGGATCATAAAAAGTGGGCATTACATACTAGAACTGCGTAAGACCTGAACGCAATTTTAAAACAATAACTAAATTGTTTTTTGGCTGTTAGCAATAATATCCAATAGCCTGCATGGCTTGAGTGATGTCACTGATAAAATAATGTTGTTCCAGAGAAAAAGCAAGTTATTACACTTTTATAAATGTCAAGATGCTATCTTTCAAATGTATGGGTTCAGTAAGATGTTATTTTATTCTTTTTAATTAATATTTTATTTTAAATTTACTTTTGTTTATCGATGCATTAAACTGATCAAAAGTGACAATAACAGCATTTATAATGTTACAAAAGATTTCTCTTTCAAATAAATGCTGTTCTTCTGAACTTTCTATTCATCAAAGAATCCTGAAAAAATGTATCATGGTTTCACAGTTTCATGTAATATTTCAAAATTAGGCAACACAACTGTTTTCAACATTGATAATAATAAGAAATGTTACTTAAGCAACAAATCAGCATATTAGAATGATTTCTGAATGAATGGCAGAATGAAAAATACAGATGAAATGGCAGATGAAAAATACATTTTTGCCACTGCAGGAATAAATGACATTTCAATTTAATTTTTATAAACTTAAAGTAAAATAAAAAAAAGCATTTTAAATAGTAATAATATTTCACAATATTACTGTTTTTAATGAATTTCACAGTATTTTTTTTGTGAGCATAAGTGACTTTCAATAACATTTTTAAAAATCTTTGTAATATATATGCATTTAGTTTCTTAAGCTGTTAAACACTTACTCTTGGAAATAGGTAGGAACCTGTATGATGGGATCTAGAAGAGAGAGAGTGTGAAATGGTTATGGAAGTTGTTTGGCAGATAATAACACTACTCTTAAAAATATGTAATGGAATAACAATTTTGTAACAACAAAACATTTGTCTTAATGCTACAAAACAGCACTACAACATAATAATATTCTTTCAATTATCATATCATGATGCACATACATGCATGCAGATACACACACACACACACACACACACACACACACACACACACACCTTCCTTTAGTGTCCATTTGATGTCTCCTGTCTGTTTACTGACGGCATGGAGACTTCCATCCAGTGTAGAAACAAAGAGCAGGGATTCTGGGAGAGAAACTGAACTTCCTCCCTCACACTGAAAGAGAAACCAGTAAAACACCATTTCACACACCACACTGCAGATATCAGACTATTTAAAACTAATTGCTACCTGATATGTATCCGGAAATACCCACAGTGTTTTCTCTTGAGACTTACTGAGTGAGTGTGTGTGTGTGTGTGTGTTTGGCTATACTTGTTTAAGTCAACATTTGTAAAATCATGTTTTGCTTTAAATCTAATACCAACTTGTCTATAAGAGTTAGATTCAGGGGGAGAGTATAGCCAAAATTTTATTCACGAAAAACCATGTCTATACGAGGTCCTCACTAACATAGCTTCAGAGGTTTGTGTGTGTTTGTGTTAGAGAGCATGGTTAACAGTCAACGGCTATTAACCAGGATATCCTTCTTTGTAACGCCACTCCTGTATTTACCAAAAAACTGCCTGACATTATATGACTGAGAATGACAACTTCGAATGAGTCAATATCACTCAACAGTATTATGCATGTTTTTAACTTTTGTTTCAAATTTCTTATTCCTTTTTTGCACTGGTTTTGAATAACATTTCTGAATCTTGTCACATCTTCAGTTCATTGCCTTAAGATATTTATCTGACCCCCTACTGAGTCCATATCCACCCTGTAATCTATAATAAAGTTCACTGTGTAGAAGGTGCAGAAACATTGCAAAACGTCTTGCTCCACTAAAATACCCCAGTACAAAAGATATCAAATTTACTTGTAGGATGACATAATTAGGCTGTTATTTCATTAAAGCATACAATCATTATTAATTTGAGGGGATACAATATTTTACATTTACAATGATTCATCCTGAGGGCATGAAGAACAGTGGTATTACCTCATGTCAAACTAAACCTGGAGCTCTGCCTACTAACATGGGCCAGCAAGTGATTAAAAGAAATGATCATATAGCACCACCAAAACTCACTACTCTATTTTCTCACACATTCATGGCAACTCTTGTTATAACACACACGCACCCGCTCTGAGAACAATGCATCATGGATTGCGCGAGCTCTCCAGTACAAAGCCTATTAAGCAACAACCCTCTGCAGGTCTCGTGCTCAGGTTCGGGTAATATGACACTGTTGTAAGAACACGAATTGAAATGAGCTTAAAAAACTCAGTTAATAGGGTTGTGTTTCCAAATTCTTCCAAACTTGTTGTTGAATCGCTCACATAATGAACGAATCTGTCTTTTGAACAGATTCATTTCAATGATCCGGTCGAAGTAAGTCACAAATTGTCAAAGCACTCGACTGTACTGGATAATTTTGTTTAAGAATAAAGCTGTGAGGTAGGTATAATGGAGTCAACAAAAGCAGGAAAAATAACAGTAATATTATTTAATTTTTTTAGTATTATCAATACCATTACAAAACTTTACCAAAAATGCAATTTCCGCAAAAATGGCATAGTTACCACAGATTTAGTACAGAAAAACTATTAGACCTACAGTACCCAATCAAAACCATAATATAAAGCACTAACTAATTCACTGCAAAATGAATGTTAAAACCTGCTCAGCGACGCTTTTGATAAAGAATCCGTGAATCGGATTTTTGAAGAGGTTCGTTCAAATGAACCAATTCGCCAAAATGAATCTGACTCTCACACTTTATTCATTATTATTAGTAGTAGTAGTAGTAGTAAATTCACTCTATAACTTTTTTAAATTATAAATAAGATAAATAATTTAATATATAATGGCTGTTTTATTCTTGTTTATTATTTTTAATTATCATTCCAGGTACCTCAGAGCACCCCGCCTCTGCGTAGCCAAAAATAGATGAACACATATCCCTGTCCCAATGCATTCCCTATGGTGACCAGCAACATAAAGTGGTAAACACACGAGATCCATTTCCCCCTATTTACCTGTGACACGTTTCCAGCGAAGCTAAGCAACAACAGCAGCAAATGTCTCCAGTCCATCATTTCTCCTTGAATCTGACAGATCTGTCTGTGGTTAAAGTTGCGGCGTGTTCTAGGTCCGTGTCAGTAAATATACACTAAGGTCGAACGGGCTCCAAACTCCTCCAACAAAACGCCATTATCACAAAGTACTGGAAAAACTTCACAGCAGCATACTCAATCACTTACAGTACTGCTACGGTTCAGCATATGTCTGTAACATGCCAGACAACTGATCCTATATTATAATAACAAATATTGCACATTTCCGCGTTGGGACGGAACTGGTGATGTCACTCAAATCAAAGAGCACACAGTTGAAAACTAGAAGGCACGGCCATGTTTGTTTGATTGACAGCGCGTCTGACCAATAGTGTCTCGCTGCGCTGAGTTGAAAGGCGGAGTTTCGAAAAAACTGGATGTCATTTTAAAACACGTGGAACAATAACAGTTTGGCCCTGACAATTGATGACAACACGGCCCGTTCTGTCTTTTTTCTTTTACTTTCGAGTTTCAACAGAGAATATTCTGTCTGCTTATTAAGTGGGCAAAAGAAACTTTTCTGCACTTCTAGTGCCATCGGAACAAGTAATATATTATCATTATTAGGTTGGCTTGAGAAAGCCAACCTACTGATCTTCTACTTAAGCTTATTAGGTTGGCTTGAGAAAGCCAACCTACTGATCTTCTACTTAA